>LUCG01118919.1:0-14286 GCA_001633085.1 Carthamus tinctorius
TTGTATGCTTGTCTTTCCCTTTGATCACTTGTTTGTGGTTTCTTATCTGTATCTACATCTATCACTTCTATTTTGGACTCACAACTATCCAATATAATCTTTGTCAAAGGATTGTTTAACTGTTAATAATTTGTCACTTTTGTTCGGCATATCCAAACTTTTTCTCAGTTGCTCCTAACAGTGACTCCCTCGCAAAAATCGAGCGATTTTAGGGATATATCGTTGAGAATCATTCATTTTTATGTGGTTATCGACCGACGAAGACGAAGAAAATCCGAACGTCACCATTGTCGACGATGCAAGGTTGAAGAGGTCGAAGAGAAGAAAGAAGAACAGGAGAAAGAGGAAGTGTTAGGTGAAAGGATGATATGTAATGTATCGTGCATCTATCTCTTTGCCTTTATTGTTGTTTTTCTAATGTTTTTAGTTTCTTTCTACAGGTGAATCCTCATTAAAGAAACCATCGGCTTCAACCAAGAGGGCGACTCAATTAGAGTTAGCTCGTAAGGCGATGGAGAAAAGAAAGGGGGCGATCACCGAAGGGTCAATCGTGAAGAGGGTAAATATGTCCTCTGGGAGGGCATCGACTTCTAAGACTAATGGTTCATCTGTCACTTTTGATGCTGAGAAGCCGAAGGCATCAACCAACGTGGTTGATGCGATCCCGGTGAATTTTACTTCTATTGTTGGGGTTTCACTAGGATCGGGAGGACAGACTACTCCTATATCTAGGTCAACTGCTCAGTCAGCTGGGTCGTCCCCAGCAAGGGACAAAAAGGGGAAGAGTCCGGTGGTCAATCCGAAAGTCACAACGGTTCATTTTACTCTGCCGTTGGATTTTATAGTCAACAACACAGTTGACGGATCCAAGATGTTCCCTCAGTTGGGAAAATACTTGCTGCCCTCTCATTTGTGGTAAGTTTTTTCTTCTTGTTGGCATCATTTGTTTTACCTTTTTACTATTTTGATGTTTGTCTTGTCTTTTGATCTTTTAGGCTTTCAAATCCTCCCTGGTTCTCCATTCTATGATGGATGAGATCAAATGTTTAGCCAATATGTCCCTCAAACGTGATGACATGGTCGCGAAGAGGGAAAAGATGGCGATCGAGAGAGAAAAGGCCATCCAAGGTCAACTTGATGTGACGAAGGTTCAGGTTTAGGACCTGAAGAGCGATCTTGAATCTGTCGAGCTGGCTCGTTTAAAGGCGAACAATCGTCTTCGCCAAGCTCAGGACCAAATAGCCGCTCAAGAAGAGACGCTAAAAAGAGTGACGTCTGAGGGAGAGAAGAAGATCGCTTCCAAATAGATTAGGGCATTGGAAGAAGAGGTGGAGTCGGTGTACGTCTTGGCCAGGTTTACGACCAGGGCGACTATCATGCGACAATACTTTAGGGGAAAGAATCCCATCGCCAGCGCACAGAAGGAGCTCGACTTCTTGTTCTCATATCTAGGTACCGATGAGGACTTAGATAGAAATGATAAGAGGGATGGAGAAGAGGAGGAAGTTGTGTAGGAAGAGGTGGGAAGGAGGTGGTTAAGGAAGCGACCAAGGATACGATCGAGGAGGCGTCAGGGGACAAGGACATCGGGGAGGAAGTTCCACAAGGTAGTGCATCTGGATCTGGTCCTGTGGACGACACACCTCCTGTTCAAAATTTTTCTTTATTTAATTTTTATCGTATGGTCGGCCTTTTGGTTGACTAAACACATGTAATTTTTGGATTTTTATTAATACAAGTGGTTTTTGTCTTATGATTGTGTGATTATCATGCGTGTCTTGCATAGTCTATATTCAAGATTTTGTATCGCAATTCAATCGTGAGAAGTTTAGTCTTTCATTCTTGCAATAAGGATTTAAGAGATCAAGCATTTCAATTTTACTCATGCAACTAAGGCCTTTCGAATAATAGTTACTTCTTTGAGTTGTACATTTTTGCCCTAAAGCATGTAAAAGATGATCTAAATGTTTTGATAGATTATTCATTTAAAACATGTGATCAATGCTTGTGTCCAAGCCGTTGTCGTGCGTTCGGGCGATTATCACATGTCCAAGCTATTCGTCGTGCGTTAAAGTGATTCGTCATGCGTTCAAGAGATTCATCGTGCGATCATGCGAAAATAAGCATTAGCGGATGGTCGTTGGCTTAACCAATGACCTTTCGATGCTTAAGTCAGTAATGGTTTTGGCAAATAATCCTATATAAAAGAAAGGACTTAGAAGTAGTACCTTTTTAGAAGAACTGCATTCTAGCTTCGTGGGACTTCTTTATCGTCTAAGGTTTGGAGTTTATAAGCTCCTTTACCCATGACCTTTGAGATTCTGTACGGTCCTTCCCACTTAGTAGAAAGTTTACTTGCATTAATCTCCCGTGTATTTTGGAAAACATGAAAAATTGAAATAAAAAGATCTCATAAATTGTCTAGTTACGTAGGGTCATTTTGCCACTGCCTTTCCGTGGGTTGTCCGATCTGCACCTGTCTGGACACCTATTACGAGGGCATGCCACTTGTCGTGTTACTTACTAGTCAAATGTCCACCCATTAAGACTAGTCATTGGACTTTCATTTGAAATAGCATGCTACAGTTATTTGAAAACAAAATAAACATATAGTATGTAACTGATCATAAAATAACATACATGTGAAATATCGTACTATGTATGTAACTAAAGCATTATGCATACATAAACATCAGCATACAAATCATATAATGCTCAAAATAAGTTTGCATGTAGGTATGTATCCTACTGTAAGTCTCGTGAAGAAACACCTGTCTGTGTAGATCTACTATTGGTAGCTCTTGACCAAAGACCTACATATTTCATATCATAATACCCAATTAATTGCTAAATCTCCAAAAGTCAACAAAGTCGATTATGGTCAATCTCGACCAGACCCAAAGTCAAACTCAAAACCCAAGTCTCTTAATATATCTCAAATATCTCAATTTGATCTCACCATTAAAAACATCAAATCCTTTTGGGTCAAATGAGGTAAAAGTCGACCTTGGTCAACCCCGACTAACTTTAGACAAACCAAAACTCTAAAACTCGACGACGTCTCAAAACGTCAATTAACCGTCGTATAACTATATAAAATTATCATTCCAGATTATAGCGTCTTTTTATTATTTAAACCCAAAGACGAAACAATTTAATCTCATTATTAACATTATCTAAATAACCAAGTGACTTATTATATATATACATTTCCTTAAGAAATACTCCATCCGTCTCAAAATTATTGTCCAGTTTTGACTTTCAAAAGTCTTTCTTTTTCGACTTTGACATTAAATATTTATATTTATGTTATATAAGACCTGATTAAAATTATACCAATGAAAATACATTAAAAACACAACCCGTTCATATATTTTGCATCAACTATTACATAACACAAACAAAAATATTTAAGGTCAAAGTTGAAAAAGAAAGATTTTAAAAAGTCAAAACTGGACAATAATTTTGAGACGGAGGGAGTATATAATTTATATGAATCCTCTAAAATCTAAGTGTTGAATAATAATTCTTGCAAACAAATGATTTAATGTAATCACCGTTTAAAATAAATAATTAAAATGCCAACTCTCAGATATAGAGTATTTTGGTAGCAAAATACCTCAAATCATGAATCTTTAATTATAAAGCATTTTGAAAATTTCATAAAGATATATAAATAATAAAAATATTGCTCGTCCGCTTTGATCTCCTTCTCTTCCTCAGCGGCTCTCTCTACTGTGAAACTGTAAATTGCTTATAAAACACTAGGGTGAAAAATTGTATTTAAAAGGCAGGTTCGGCACACTTTGCGATCGCGACCATGGGCTTCACGACGCGAGGCCCCACAAACTTCCAAAATAGTCGACTTTTTATCTGATCTCTTCAATGCTGGAAGTCTTGTGCTCCAAGTCAAATACCATGCAACATTTTGCGATGCCACATGCTCTTTTCACGACGTGAAAACCTCGACTGAATAAAGTTGAAAACTCAAGCTTTGACAATCTCGCGGCGCGAAATGGGGATCTCGCAATCGCGAGATTGCTCCTGTTCTACTTTGTTCACTTTTTCACGTTTTTTGGCCTTTTTTGATACTTTTTGTTCCAAGTGCTTTCCAAACCTACAAAACCAAGAATCATAACTTTTGAGAGCATAAATATCCAAATTATGTCTAAAATGGGGGTGAAACTAGCAAAGTAGCATTCTAAAAACATGTATAATTTTGGCTATATCATATAGGCTCATCATCGTTGTCGTTGTCATCATGATCATTGAGGTTGATAGGAGTGTGTGCACCGGAAGACCCTGTGATGGAATTAGGATTGGATTCGGAAGTTTTGCTTCGTTTTGAAGGACGGGGGTGGATGCCACGAGAGGTACTCGATTCCATTTGGAACAATCTTTAAGAATAAGCCAACAATGTTCGTGAGCAAATGCAGTGCCGTTATTATCCTTTTGGTAACGTAGTGAGCTTTTTGTAAAATATTTGTGTCATTCTTTCCACTACGTCTCGTATTACTGGCGTTGTTGTAAATACCGGCAAACTTTGTTACTTTGGTGTTTATATCTTTGAACTTGGTGTTCACTTGATGTATAGTGCAGTAACCGTCGAGTTTGCCGAATTGTTTTTGAAGAGACGACCTAACTCGTTCCCAAAACGATCTACATATAATAAATAATAATAATAATAATTAATATACTAATAAAAATACCTCCACGTTGGGCGTTACCTTTTACGGGGCCCTCCGAAGTATCGGCCCATGCCTTTACCAACTCAATCTCTTATTTAGTTGTCAACGGTATATGTTTAGCTCTCCAACTAAATTTCCCGCTCTTCCTCCGTTTTGATGGTCTCGTTTGTTGCTGTTGCGGTTGTTGTTGGGTCTTGGGTACAAATTCTTCATCGTCTTCAGATTCTTCTTCTCTTGCGATTGTCGAATATGATAGCCAAGTTGGAGAGTAGAATTTGTTGTTGGGTGAGCATATTCGTAAACAATAATTGTAGTGGAGCAAAAAACAGTGTTGGTTGATAGGGGGTGGCAACATTCTTACAAAGAATGGATTGTCGGGCATTTGCGGTTGGTAGGGGGTGAGACTCGTAATTTGCAGTTCGTAAGGGGCGTTGGACTCGTAATTTGCGGTTCGTAGGTGGCATCAGACTCGTAACCCTCGATCGGTTACGTCTAGTTGACCGGGGAGGGGGGTTGTGAAATTTTGTTGATACACGTGTGTGTAAATTAGGAGAAGATAGTTGAGAAGAAGTAGGAATGAATTGGATGTGATTGAGAAGAATATAATTGATATATATATATATATATAGAGAGAGAGAGAGAGAGGTTTTAGGACTTATTTAAAAAAATAAAATTGAAAAATAACCGTTAAAGAGATGTTGGAGTGGCGTGGGGGTGGCCATTGGGTTTGTCGATCGGCTTCTCACACCCAAGCCACCCTACCTGTTTGGGGCCATGGTGGTGTTCCCGATAAAATCCTCTAACAACCTGATGCATTAGAGTAGACCATAATGGATGGTCTTAAAAGAACGAAACCCCATCTCCTAAAGTTTTCTTCCTCCTTCTCTCTCTAAACCCATCATCTTTTTTTAAAAACAAATGGGACGTAAAATGATTGATGTATGTAGAGAAACCCTATCATTTTTCTCAAAACAAATGGGAGGGGGAGGTAAATTAATGTTATAGGTAGAGAATTGTTTAAAGATAATAAATAAATAAATAATTTCATATGGACAAAAAAATTGGGATATTACCAGGCTTATGCGCCAGCAAATTTCTGAAAATTCTGAAATTCTAAAACATGCCCCTCTACTTTGGATATTTTGTAGTTTTCCTTTGATTTTCTAAAACTTAAACCTTACCCCCTATTGACATATTGCTTTAACATTTTCCTTTATCCAAGTGAATATAAACTCTTCTGTTCATTTATCTTTTTATTAAATAGCATATTTGACTCATTTCAATTATTTCTTTTGCCATATTTTCTTTTGTCCAATAAACAATAAAACTCATTTTCTTTTATTTCCTCATTTTATTCACATATATTTATTGACTCCATTTTATATTTGACTCATTTCAATTATTTCTTTTGCCATATTTTCTTTTGTCCAATAAAACAATAAAACTCATTTTCTTTTATTTCCTCATTTTATTCACATATATTTATTGACTCCATTCTGGGATGTTACACTAACTCTTATTAAAGAATATGCGAAACCCCTTTTAGGCCTTTCATTATTTATTTAATTTCCAGTTTTTAATTAATTAAATATATTATCATTTTGTATATTATCTCCATTTAAGTGTTCCCCTCTTTCATGACACCCTTCTCTCCATTGCCCAAACTAGCATTTTAGTTGTAGGGACCAAAATAAGTCGACTTTGCACAAATTAGGGGCACATGTGTAATTAATGAATATTAGGGTTTGGCTTTTTTTTAAAGGCAAGCTAGCAGATACGTTACTAGGGTATCCAGAATCCAAGGGCATTCGATTAACCCACGCCGATCATATGACAGACCCATGATCTAGATATCTTCACATTTTCACCACGGGGTTCGAATCCGGGTAATCACGGATACCATCCACTAACCCCTCCTCCACCCCCAACATTCGTATAATGTTACCTTACCACTGGGCTAGACATGCTTTAATATATTAAAGTCTGGCTTTGTTAATTGAAAATGACATAGTTTGAAACTTTACACCTAATCATATATAGTTTTGGACCAAAAGTGTATTACCTAAAACTTATGTATATGGCACCTAAGTAATATCGACAAACTTATCCTTAGATTTTTAGGAGATAGTCATGGGATATTCTCATTACATACCAATTAAACCTTAGTTTGAAACGCCGTCTAATTTATCAACAACTCTACACACTCACTCACCTATATAATCACGAAACCTCAATCAACTCGAAAGGTAAAAACAACAAGAAGGCTAGCTGTTTGGGATCTTTAAGACATCAATTAATTAAGATCAATGGGTTCCAATAACCTATCGGTTCTTGATGCACTTGATACAGCCAAAACCCAATGGTACCATGTCAAAGCCATCGTTATCGCCGGAATGGGCTTCTTCACCGATGCATACGATCTCTTTTGTATCACCGCCGTCTCCAAGCTCCTCGGCCGTCTTTACTACCCGGGCACCGGAACGGCTCCCGGAAAACTCCCCACCGCCACTAACAACATCGTCACCGGGGTCGCCCTTATCGGGACCCTAGCCGGACAGCTCGTGTTCGGCTGGCTTGGCGACAAGCTCGGCCGCAAAAGGGTTTATGGGATTACCCTAATTCTCATGGTGATTTGCGCCATTTGCTCGGGTTTGTCCTTCGGTAGCAGCCCCAGGGCGGTGATCGGGACGCTTTGTTTCTTTAGGTTTTGGCTAGGGTTTGGGATCGGCGGGGACTACCCGCTCTCCGCCACCATCATGTCGGAGTATGCGAACAAGGCGACACGTGGAGCGTTTATCGCGGCGGTCTTCGCCATGCAGGGAGTAGGGATTATTTTTGCGGGTTTGGTTTCCATGATTGTCTCTCGAATTTTCCTAAACGCGAATGAAGCGCCCACTTTCGAGGAGGACCACGTGCTCTCCACTCAGCGTAATGCGGATTACGCGTGGAGGATCGTCCTCATGCTCGGAGCTCTGCCGGCTCTCTTGACGTACTACTGGCGGATGAAGATGCCCGAAACCGGGAGATACACAGCCATCATCGAAGGAAACGCGAAGCAAGCCGCGTCGGATATGGGACGGGTCTTGGATATCGAGATCCAAGAGGAACAAGAGAAGCTCGCCATGTTTAAATCGAGCAACGACTACCCTTTATGGTCGAGTAAGTTCGTCGAGCGCCACGGGCGTCACTTAATCGGAACAATGAGCACCTGGTTCTTGTTGGACATCGCATTCTACAGCCAAAACTTGACCCAAAAGGACATCTTTCCGGTGATGGGCTTGACACATAAAGCCCACGAAGTGAACGCTTTGCAAGAGATGTACCAGACGTCACGGGCCATGTTCGTGATCGCCATGTTCGCCGTTCGGGACGTTTCCCGGATACTGGTTCACGGTCGCGTTCATCGAGAAATTCGGGCGGTTCAACATCCAGCTGATGGGGTTCTTCATGATGTCGGTTTTCATGTTCACGATCGGAATCAAGTACGACGACCTGGCGACCCGAGAGAACCGATGGCTGTTTGCGGGCCTCTACGGGCTCACGTTCTTCTTCGCGAATTTCGGCCCGAACAGCACGACTTTCGTCCTACCGGCCGAGTTGTTTCCGACGAGGGTAAGGTCCACTTGCCATGCGATGAGCGCGGCCGCGGGGAAGGCCGGGGCGATGGTGAGTGCGTTCGGGATCCAGAGATATACGTTGGATGGGGATCGGGATAAGATCAAGAGAGCGATGATCATATTGGCGGTGACGAATATGATGGGGTTTTTCTGTACGTTTTTGGTGACGGAGACGAAAGGGCGGTCGCTGGAGGAGATCTCCGGCGAAGATGGAAGCAAAGACAAGGCGGAGAGCAATAGAGGAGGTCGTCAAGCTCAAGAGAAATGAATGAGGGTATAATTAGATCGATCATTATAGATTGCCAACAATTATACATCATAATCTTAATTATGAAAGTATGTAAAATAAAAAATCAATCAATAAATAAATAAAACAGGACTAAAAAGAGATCATATTCTTATGGTTCTTTGGATCAGATTTAATACCAAAACACAATATGCCCTAAGTCCATGTTTCATTTTGTTGTAATATATCTATTTAGGTACATCGTAGGTCCATAATTCTATTGTTTTTTGCATCTTAAATAATAATGAGTTACTTATATGTGATTTTGAGTACTATCCATAATTGATTTTGTTAATTAATATATTCATGACCTTTTTCCTATCTTTAGATTAAATGTTAACTTAAGAAAGGTTCAAGTCAGAGAACGTGAGAACGAATCTTAGCCATTCCTCAAATTCAACCACTCAAATTGCAATATTACTTCTTTTTCTATTTTTCCAAAATTCAATCCCTTAAATTGCAATATTTTGGTCTATGGTACGTGTTCTTCTTGCAAATCAACCGTCGTAGCTCTACCTTCGGGTTCTTCTCGGCCATGGCAATGGGCATGGCTGTCGTTCGTCTTTTACCATTTTTTGGTCGCATCGAATTTGGCCTTCTAAGTCTTCTTCCTTAATTCCTCAAGAAACCGTACCATCATACAACAACCATGGATAGAGGGAGGATTTTAGTGGATTCAAGAAACCGTACCATCATACATCAACCATTGATCCGACGTCATTCCCTGAAGCTTTCGATGTATTTGAAGAACTGGTGGTGGTTCATTGCGGGAAGAAGAGGAGACTAACTATGGCAAAAAAACTTGGGTTGCAGTTGACTTCAGATATCGCAGCTATGGAGTGTAGTTGCAATTTTTGTGAGGGGTAGACAAAGAGGAGTTGATCTATGGAGGGGAGATAAAACAAATTCTTGTGAAGTGCTATTTTTGTTTGGATCGCGTGAAGAATCCGGAGGAAAAAGAAGATTGAGATGAAAAGGGGGAGTAGAGGGAAAAGGGTAAAAGGGGATAAAATAAAAGGCTGAGAGTATAGGACATGGTTTCTCCAACTAGACGAATCATCCATTATCTGAGCGAATAAGCTCCTACCGAACAACAAGATAAGGTTGGGTGAATAAGCCATATCCATTATACTACCCAATAATCCATTACCGAACAACCCCTAACTAGGTAACTCAAATTTAGATCTTGATTCTAGTGAGATTTCAAGGTAACCGTTCTTTATTACAAAGCCATGAAATTTAAAACTAGAAATCAGAAAGCTTTGAAGCCACGAAATCTGAAACTTGTTACTTTAAAAGCCATGAAATCATAAACCAATTTTTTACTGGAAATTGATATTTTTTACTGATATTGAAATTAGATACTGCATATCGACAAAGCAATGAAATCAGAAACCGTTCTTTAGAAATGGAAACCAAGAACGTTTGCAGTAAATTAGTGTTTAACCATGGAAACCATAAATCATAATGCTATGAAGCAGTTTTCTTTACATGTGCATCCATGTATATTGAAGACCATGGAACTCATAATCATGGAAAACGAAACCATTGAACTTGAAAGCAGGAAATCAAAACCATGGACAATGGAGAAGAAGAACCTGTGGAGAAATTGAGAACTTGTGGGGAAGATGAAGTGGTAGAGAAGATGGGTATGCTGGATCGAAATATAGAATGACAGGAAATAATCAACCAAAGTTTATTTATTATAACGAGAAATCACACATTGAAACATACATAGTTGATACATATTTATAGACACCGAAAGGGTGCCTTCGAACCATCATAATGGTTCGCCTAAGGTGGTGTTGTTTCGAATAGTCACACCCCTTCACTAATAGTGGTGTTGGTTCATGAAGCATCATACCCTTTCATGAACAATCACACCTTTTCACTAAAATAATGACCTATATATATATATACTAATTACATAGATAAATCGAGATTAATCTAACATTCACCCCCTTAATCTCGATTGTGCTGCTAACACCAAGAGTGGCTTTGTCAGAATGTCAACTTGTCTACAGTAGTGTTGGACCAATTAGATCGTCGTCTTTTTATTGAGCCAAGTTAACTTCTTCGTCCTTCTTTGTGTATTCATATTTGTAGTCTCCTTATTTGTTGCACTTGAAGCATTTTATCTCACTCTTGTCTTGTTTATGATGGTTACCATCTTTGTTCCTCCACGATTTCCAATTTCTACCACTGCCTCTTCCTTTGATGTCTTGATTTGACTTTTTATAACCGCAACGTTTACAGCCATGATCTTTGTTTTCTTCTTTTCTGTCTGTGTTGGCGTATAGAAGTCTATCATGTGTATCTTCTTCCTTGTTTGGCTTCTTAATGCGTTCTTCATAAGCCTTTAATCTTCCGACAGCTTCTTGAAATGACATGGTATTAAGATCGGCAAATTGTTCAATTGCAGCAACAATTTGAATGAATTTTGCTGGCGCAGACCCCAGAAGTTTTCGAACCAATCTTTTGTTCTCTATTGTAGATCCAAGATTGTTTGCTTGTGACACAAGTTGACTAATTTTTCCAGTAAATTCATCGAGTGATTATGAGTTCTTCATTTTCAAGGATTCAAACTCTGATTCTAATGTTTGTAGTCTAGCCTCCTTGACTCTGTCAGCACCAACGAATTCAGCTTTCAAGTCTTCCCATATATCTGAGGCATTCGCATGATGAACAATTTGTAGAACGAGTTGTTTGGGCAAGGCTTGGAAGAGATAAGCAATAGCCATTGTGTTTTTCTTTATATCCACATCTCCTTTTGGTTCGAGTGCTTCCCATATTCCATAGACATTAAACAATGCTTTTATCTTCACGACCTAAATAGTATAATTCGTGGAATTTAGAATCGGGCATTGGAAAGTCATTGGCATCCCTCCTTCAATTTTCTTTGATGTTTCGGGATCCATCCCTCCTTATTTTCCTTGGGTGATTCGTCGGGCATTGACCGTTACTTCTTTCTTTCAACTTTTCAGCTTCTTAAAGAACTTCTTCTTGAGCGGAAAAACTCTTTCTTTCTTGTTTGCGAAGTGAATCAAACCAACTGTTTCTGACAGTCCCCTGGTTCTTTTTTCACCGGACAAACTACTGTCTTCTTCTGCTTTGTGGAGCGAATCAAACTAACTGCCTCTGACAATCCCCTGGTTCTTTTTCCACCGGACAAAATTACTGTCTTTTCCTGTTTTGTGGAGCAAATCAAACCAACTCTCTAACAGTCCACTGGTTCTTTTTTCACTGGGCGAAACTTTCTTCCCTTTTTTTTGCGGGGCAAATCAAACAAACTGCCTCTAACAGTCTACTGGTTCTTTTTTCACCGAACAAAATTTTCTTCTTGTTTGTCGGTAAATAGTTTATAAATTTTGAAGTGAAAATTTCTAAACTATTTCTAAAATTTAATATAAAATAATATACTAACAAAAACCTTTTAATAATCCTTATTAAAATCTTTATTCTAGTGTATTAATAATAACTTATATTAATATATTTTTTAAGAAACTTAATTTTTGGTCAAAAGGGGAAAGAGAACCTGTGTTTTTTAAAACAAACCCTATAATCTTGGTGGTTTCCTTCCAAGCGACACTACCCTTCAAATCGTCCTTTAGGGTTTTCTCGACTGTTCTTCTCTTTTCTCTTATCCTTCAATCGGCGTTGTAGTTCTTCAATTGAGGCACCCTTTGTTTCTCTTGATTGATGTCGGTTGTCTGTGATTTCGGTTGACGCTTGCTGCTGCACTCGTGTCTTTAATCGTCAGTCTCAGTGACCAATTTGAATTCTCCAGTTTCTCCGGTTAACGTAAGTCCCCTTTTCCGGTGGTGTTCTTTTGTTGAATCTCCGGCGTCGATTTTGGTGGGTTTCTCGGTTTCTTGATGCACTCTCGGTTTCTTGATGAGACTTTGGTTTGATTAGTACCAAAGCTCTGATACCAATTGTTGGATCGAAATATAGAATGAAAAGAAATAATCAACCAAAGTTTATTTATTATAACGAGAAATCACATATTGAAACATACATAGTTGATACATATTTATAGACACCGAAAGAGTGCCTTCGAACCATCACAATGGTTCGCCTAAGGTGGTGTTGTTTCGAATAGTCACACCCCTTCACTAATAGTGGTGTTGGTTCATGAAACATCATACCCTTTCATGAACAATCACACATTTTCACTAAAATAACTACCTATATATATATATATATACTAATTACATAGATAAATCGAGATTAATCTAACAGGGTAAAGAAGATGAACCTATCAAGAAGTTGAAGTTGTGAAACTTGGATGAAGGCTTACGATGTTGGTAAATTGATTAGGTTTAGGTATCATAGGGGTAATGATTGTAACACCCGGATTTTTCAGTACGTCTAGTACTTCATTTGTTAAGATTAATTTTGGGTTGGTATCTAGAAATCGTGGGAAACTGAGATTAATAACCTAATCCGATCATGTAGGGGTCAAAATGGAATAGGAAAAGCCAGAATTAGACTTTAGGCCAAGTCGGCAATAATACCAGCGACTGTGACAGGATGTCACTGTCCCGAAGGCACAATTGCAAAGGAGACTAAAAATCTCGGTACACTTGATGCGAGAGTGCCAGCGATTGTGAGAAAGGTAACTTTCGCATGGCACAATCGCAGGGAAGCTCGAAGTCTCAGTACATAACGGGCGACTATGCCCCTGAATGTGGCAAATGTCACTGTCGTGTGGCACTATCGCGGTCGGATGATAGACCATTGAATATAGTGAATTGGTTTGAGACTTCATTTTATCTGATTTTGGGCCAAACAACAACAATAATTTTCTATCTTTTCGTAAGTGTCTTCAACTCCTTTTCATCTCTCTTCAATAAATCCTTTTGGGGTTTCATCTATTGATCATTTAATGCTATTATAGGGCTTCATTATGTCAATCCCTCATAACGAAGGCAATCATGGAGGAGGATATTGCATGGAGGTGAATGAGCTTAAACCGCCAGTTCAAACCATTATATATACAACCATTCTTATCTAGCTATTTTATGGATAATCAAAACACAAAGCAAATCATTAGTTTGATCAGCAATAAATAGATTAGGAAGGTTAAGGTGGTAAATCAAGGTTAAGATTTATCTATCAAAGTGAGTATGTTATAAGATTTACCAGGATACTTATATCTTATATAAATGTTTTTATATATGTTTAAAATGTTGTTTTGGCAAATTCACTTTGCATCGGATAAGGTTATGCTTATATCCAATTTTATGATAAAGGCATGTACTTTACATATGGCATATGAAATAGTTTGTGCATGTGAAAGTCACTACTAGAAAAATTGGCATCAGCTGCGGATATTAACAACAGATTATATAATAATGGGTTTAAAAAATAAATGAAAAAAATTAAGAAATTTTGTCGTCAATCTGTCATTAATTAACGACGGAATTTAAAAAAAACAAAAGAAATTCGGTTGCTATTCCATCGCCAATTAGCGACTAATAATTTTATGGGTAAATTACATATTTGGTCCCTGTGGTTTACTCTTTATTGCATTGTTGGTCCCTCTGTCAAAATAATTATGGATTTGGTCCCTGTGGTTTACATTTTCTTGCACTGTTGGTCCTTGTCTCTAACTTTCAGTCTGTTAAGCATAGGGACCAATAGTGCAATATAGTATAAACCACAGGGACCAACAGTGCAATACAGTGTAAAC
>LUCG01119106.1:0-18589 GCA_001633085.1 Carthamus tinctorius
CTGCATTCCCATTTTCATTCCCATTCCCATTCCCTAAAATGAACCAAGCACCCCCTTAGTTTACATTGTTTTTGGGCTTTATAATTTTCTTGTAATAGGCTTGGGCTTAGTGTAGGTCAATTCTCTAGTATAAATAGGGAATGCCTTGTATTCTTGATGAAATGATTTTTCTCATCAATTTTGAAGGTGAATCAATGAGAGTCGACTACCACATTTGAGTGTTCTTTAATTTTCCGCATTTTAAATTCAATAAACGTCTCTCATCTTCATATTCACCTCGAATTGTTGGTTTACAAAAGCTTTCAAGAGTGAAGAATTTTCGTGGCGCCAATAGTAGTAGAGAGTGAGATGTTTGCAAAAGTGAAGAGAATAGGGTTTATAAAACCCCGTTGAGGTATTTCGCGTCGCGAGGATTAAGACTTCGCGTCACGAAACCCATTTTGTTTCAAAATTTTCACCCTACTGCACATTTGGCGTTCGCGAAACGGCACTCTCGCGTCGCGAAAATCGATAAAAAATACCTGATACTCAAAAGAAGATCTCACGTTGCTAGAGAGAAAATCTCGCGATCGCGAGATGCTTCTGTTTGAAAATTTCAAATTTTGCATCTCCGGTCGAAAATCCTCGTTTTTGGTTTCTATGCACTCGTAATGGTATTCTGAGCAATACTAAACAAAAACATAAGTAAAAACACAAACGAAAAACTAAAAATGCAAAAGGAAAAAAATGCTCCGATTGCCTCCCGAGAAGCGCTTCATTTTTGTTTGAGTCGAGAGCTTGACTCATCATGTCAGTCACTTCTTGGCATGTCTGGATGACGAGCCCTTTTTGTTGCGATGTCCCTTCTTAGAGCTCCCCGATATGCTTGCATTCGAACCCTCTTCGTTTAATTCCATTCATATAGCTACCGTACCTCCGGCTTTAGATCTAGCATGTAGAAAGAATGATTCAAACGATGGTTTGACCGGTTTGACTGGATTTTTATCTGGTTCGGGCAGGTGTGTAACTGGTCCTCCATCTGGATTAAATCGTACCCTTTGATCACAATATCCCAAGCTAAGGACTTGATCGCGTATGTCTATGTCCGCTTGTGCCGTATGCAAAAAGGATCTCCCAAAGATTATCGGAACTACCATATCCTCGGGAAGATTAGGTACTAAGTAATCGGTGAGGAAAACGAAGTCCCCAATCCTTATAGGCACATTTTCGGCTACCCCAAGAGGAGTAGCTGTTTTTCCATCCACACCTCGGTATTGGTAATCCGTCGGTTTCAGGCTTGTGATCCCTGCTTTCCTGCAATAAGAAACAGACATTAAGTTAAGAGCAGCACCTGAATCAACTATGGCAAGTCCGGTAAAATCATTAATAGAGAAAGGTATATTGTAACTTCCCGAATCTTCCCTAATTGGTAGGATGAAAGTGCATTTTGATAGGTCCGCCTTCTTCTTTTTGCTCCTCTTGATCTTACTTCCTTTTTGTGGGTTCACTATCTCCGCATAATCACCTTGTTTATGCTCCTTCTTTTCTTTGCCTTTTCCTTGACCTCTCCTTCTTCTTGCTCTTCCTTTTCGGGTTCATCAAGATCGTCCGAGTCATATAATCCCAAATCCACGAACTTAAGAATGAAGCCTTCCGGAATCGTGATAGGATCTTCATCCGAAAGATATTCACCATCGGAAGATTCATAGATTCGTTTATAGATGTCGGTCCAACTCTTCTTCTTTGGTTTGCTCACATCCGAGATGTCAACCACCATTACTCCTTTAGTTGCCTCCGCCTTTGGATTTACTTGGGTTTGAGTTGGTAGCTCCCCTTGCGTCCTTCTACTTAGAGCTTGTGAAATTCTCCCAACCTGCGTTTCAAGGTCTTGTATCATACTTTGTTGGTTTCTAAAGGCTAGACTTACCTCCTCGTTGATCTTAGATTGTGATGCCATGAACTTTCCAACAATATCCTCGAATGATGCTCGTGATTGATTCTCGTTCTCCACCCTTGGTGGATTAGATTGATTTTAAGGATAAAAACCGGGTGGTGTTTGATTGAAAGTCCGGTTGTTTTTCCACCTCCCTTAGTAATCTCCGCGGTTGAGAAAGTTCACCTCCTCGGGTGTCATCATTGGCCTATTAGGACAATCTTTGGTAAGATGTGGTCCTTGACATTCTTCACATCCAACCTGCATGGCATGAATAGACTTTGTTAGTTCCTCGATCTTTTTCTCAAGCCTTACCTCGTTGTTTTTCATGGCCGCCACTTCATCGTTTGGACTGCATCTGATAGATATGTTTCCGGTGAATTTTCTGATATTAGTGCGCTTATCCCTGGTCGAATCGATGTTGTGGATGAGCATATCCTCTAACAATTGATAACCATGGATGGGCGTTTTGTACATGAAAACTCCTACGGCGGATGAATCAAGAGTGCACCGGGACGCGTAGTTGAGTCCACTATATAAAGTTTGGACTTGTTCACTTTTGCTTAACCCATGACACGGGCACAAATTTATCATTCGCTTAAATCTTTCCCAAGCCTCGGCTATTGTCTCATCATCATGTTGTCGGAAGGTGTGAATCTCGGCCTTTAGCTTTTCCACTNAATTTGTTACGAAGTTCATCCCAAGTGGTAATAGAGCTAGGCTCGAGAGATCGCAACCAAGCTCTTGCCTCTCAGGTGAGTGTGAATGGAAAGAGCCTTAGGCGAATTGCATCATCCGAAGCTGCATCCTTCCTGAAAAGATCACTGATATCCAAGAAACTTTCAATGTGAAGGTTAGGATCGCTATCGGCTTTTCCATCAAAGGTCAATTCCCTAATCATGTGAAGGAATTGCCCCTTGATTTCNTGGTTTGGTAATTGGTCGTGGCATGTTTGCGGGGGCGGTTCTTCGGGCGGTCCACATTGGTTGATCGTCCGCCATGTCATAATTTAGTTTCTGGTTCGGCAAACGGCTCTGTCAGTTCCGGTGTGAAATCCCTGAAAACACACACAAAACGATCAAGGGCAACCTGCGTAATAAATAATAAAAACTGAAAACAAAAACTTACGAAAAATTAAGTCTCTCGCAAGGATCGATTAACTAATTAAACTATAAAACTAAAACTAAATAAGCCACCGTTCCCTAGCAACGGCCCAAAAACTTGATGCCGAAAAATATATATAATAAATCAAACCAAGTTTTACCCTTAAAAAAATCACCCAACTAATATCACCACATTCACAGGCAAGCGTACCTGATCGGGTATAATATAGTGTAGGTAAGTCCAGGTATCGTTCTTACCATTGGGAACAGTGAAGCTATCTAATCTCAGTTTATTAGTTCTATTAATTAATCTCAGAAAACTAGCACTTTCAAAGGGGTTTTTATGAAGCTATGATTAAACACTTTTTATACTAATGAGAGAAATAAGTACTTACTATGGTTGTTAGAATCCATTTTTCAGATGATTTGATATAATTTACCAAAAGATATAGATTAACGGTTATTGTAAGAATTTAAGCATAAAGCACCCTAACATGAATATCTGTGATTGTCAACCAGGTTGGTCTCCNTAGAAAACAAACACACTCAACCAACAAATTCAAGTAGCCACAGTTAAGACAATAAATAGGAATCACTAGACAATCATTCATTAAACCATAAATCTATTAATAAGAACCAAAAATCAAATCATCTTTCCAAGTTCATCAAACCATAGTAAGCACTATAAACGAACTAGCCACTAAACATAACTACGAATAAAGAAAGCAATAAATATGAACACATTATGCAGACCGTGCAACAGTTGATAATCGGGCACCAGCCAGACGACTCCGGGTTAGCACTGGTGAAGTTTCACCGTGTTTAAGCACTGCTCTCAACTGCTGGTTCATACAACTCCTTCCTCCAAATGGCAGTTCTAAACCTCTCAAGCTTTTCTGAATATTTTTCTGGATGCATTGCAAGTCAGGCAGAAGACAATATTTAAAGAGTACTGAGACGTCCCACCTCGCGATCGCGAGGAACTTAATTAAACCCTAAAAATCCTTCTTGAATATTCTGAAATCTTCTAATTAGGGTTGACTTCTTTTTGCGATGCCAGGATAGAGATAAGTGACGCTAGACTAGTGTCTCGCGATCGCGAGAGTCTTCTGTCTCTCAAAAACTCCATTTTCCGTGCTTTTTCGCCTCTTTTCTTACTTTTACGTTCACGAGCCTTCAAAACCTGCTAAACTGAAAAGCAAAGGTTTTCGAAAGTAAAAAGTACCAAGTATGGGTTAAAATGGGGATAAACTTTATAATCTAGAACAACCAAAACATGTGTAATTTTGGAGTTATCAAGGATTTACCATGAAGGATGAATTTTCTAAGATGGAGGAAATGTAGAGAAATGATCCAATGTTTCAAAATGCCAACTATCATAGGGTTAAATTTGTCTATAGTTCATATAATCTGAGAATCAAATCAAAAGTATCATCTAATTCTTCTGAAATTATAACATATCCTGATACTACATCATTTCAAGAATCAGATGATCAAGTTAAACCTTATGTTCCCACTTTAATGTTGGAAGAAAAGATTTTAGTCTTGGAAAATGAAATTAAAGATTTGATGTCACAAAATGAAGAGTTAATTTTCAAGTCTAAATTTTTTTTAACATGTAATTCAGATGGAGTTGAATCTAAAATAACCAATGTTGTTTCAGACATTCTTGATGATTTAATCATGAAGGTGTCAAATTCATCAGATTCTTCTCATGATTATAGTATTCAGGATAAATCTGTAAATCATTACAAAGAAGGATTAGAGGATATTCGTGAAGAGATTTTCAGAGTAATTACACCGGATGGATATATGGTATACAAGTAATCTTCAGAGATTAAGGAAGATGAAGTTATAAAACCTTATGTTTTAACCTCTGTAAAAAGGAAAATCAATTATTAGTGATTCTACAGGTGTTCAATCACATAATGTGTTTAGTAACTCATTCTATATCTATCAAAAAAACAACTGAGGATGAATCAGATAGATCCAATACTATTTTTAAAAACAATATATTTCAAATAGGTGAATCATCTCATGGATCATTTTCATATTCACCTCAGACAATGTCTATTCCTACTTCAGAGACTGTATCTTTTAGTTCCAACCTTTAAGGTTTTTCAATTCATGATGATATTTTGTGTTTGAAAAAGAAACATGAAGCTGAAAAGAAGAATTTTTTGAACACAATCAAACAACTAAGGGTTGAAAATGGTCAAAATAAGCGTGATTCAAAATTCTAGAACAGCAAATTTGGTTCCTTGACTACAAATTATGATAGATTAGTTGAAAGATTAGCTATCTATGAAGAAGGACTGCATTATGCTGGCAAGAATCAGAAAATAGTGCCAACACCAGTCAATGAAGATTATCTGAAAAATGTCAAGTTTACTCAGGCAGTAAAATCCATGTTAAAGAATTTCCAGCATCAACTTTATTTGAAAAAGAAAAATCCAAATATTGTACTGCCTAAGGAAACAAATGATCAGATAAAGTCAACACCTGTAAAACTTAATCCTTTTGATATTTGTTACAGGTGATTCTGGAACAGTAAAGAGTAAGAAGAAGAAAAGAAGAAAGAAAGAAGAAGAAGAATACTAGAAAACGTGTTCATAGTGTGCAGTTTTCATCTGATGGTTTTGTTTTCAATAATGATAGAAACAGAAAATTTCAATTTCCTAAGAATCATGTACCTTATCATTACAGATCAATGAATACAGAGGCTACATTGGTTTCTACTGGATCTTCAAAATTGAAATTGAAACATCCTAAATCTACAAATGAAACTCATACTAAATCTACAATTTCTGATATTCTTCATTCTTCTACTCCCAATTTAGTTTCTTTGTACAATTTTCACCTGCACAAAGGACCCAAACTTATTTGGGATCCAAAATCTTTTTGCTTACAAGAAAGCTGATTCAAGAAGACCCATGTTTAAATGCGTTCCTAGATCTGGTTGATGTTTCTTCTTACAGGCCAGTCATAGGTGGTACCTTGATTCTAGGTGCTCAAAACATATGACTGGAAGAAAAGAGATCCTGTCCAATTATACAGAGGAATATAGTGGATCTGTTAAGTTTGGCAACAATGATTTATCTCCAGTAATTGGTCATGGTGATATTGTGTGTAAAGATATCATAATAAAGAACGTAGCACATGTTCAGGGTTTAAACAGAATCATTATTGTGGCATAGAAGACTTTCTCATTTGAATTTCAGATACATTGATAAATTGGTTAAACAGAATCTAGTATCTGGAATTCCAATGATTAAATTTGAGAAAGAACAAATGTGCTCTGGATGTGAACAAGGTAAAATGAAAAGAGCATCTCATCCTCCTAAACCTGAACAAGGTTCCAAATCTCCATTTGAGTTCAATTTGTGTGGGCCTATGAAGACCTTAAGTTTGGCTAGTAGAAAGTATGTTCTGGTTATAGTTGATGATTATTCAAGGTTTACTTGGACTAAATTTCTTAAATCTAAAGATGGAACATCTGATTTGATGATCAACTTTATCAAGGCAGTTTAGTTACAACTAAAACTACTTGTTCAAACTGTAAGGACAGATAATGGGACGGAGTTCAAAAATCATATTTTGAAAAGTTTTTATAATTCCTTAGGAATTTTTCAAACTTTTTCTGCTGCAAGAACTCCTGAACAAAATGGGGTAGTTGAACGAAGAAATAGAACTTTAGTTGAAGCTACAAAATCTATGCTTGCTTAGAGTCAATTACCTTCTGTTGGCTGAAGCTTTAAATACAGCTTGTTGCACACAAAATCGTTCAATAGTTCATAGAAGATTAGGAAAAACTCCATATCAAATCTTATTTGATAGAATTCCTTTTGTTAAATATTTCAAAGTGTTTGGTTGCAAATGTTTTGTGCTAAATGAAACAGAAAACAGAGGAATGTTTGGGACTATGTTTGATGAGATGATCTTTGTTGGCTATTTTGATTCTTCTGTTGCATACAGAGTTTTCAATAAACACACTAGGGTGATATCTGAAAGCATCAATGTTCACTTTGATCCAGTTACTAAATTACAATCTCCATCTTCAAGTTTTGATAATTCTAATCCTGATAATATTGTTTCTGCAGATAGTTTAAAGCCTGCATCATCAAAGACTGTATCTTCTCCTGAGAATTCTGAACTTGATATATTTTTTGAATATTTCTATGATGATCTTTTTGGGTATCTTAATTCTTCTGTTCATCTTCCAAGAGATACAAGAGTTCAAGACATACAAGAATCTTCACATTCTGTATCTGATCCTCTTTCTCCCTCTATTAAAACTGAACAAGATTCATCCGATCAACAACCTTCTAATATTCAAGCTGCAACACTTGATGCAGAAATTCCAGTTGTGGAATCTGCATCTTCTGAGCAAGAATCTTTCCAGAATGTAGATATTACTGAACCTGATTCTGTTAATGCAGAAACAGCTTCCTCATGAGCTTAAATGGACTAAAGATCACCCAATAGAATTAGTTATTGGTGATCCATCTTCTTCAGTTCAGACCAGAGTAGCAACTGCCAATGAATGCAACTATTCTGCATTTCTGAGTGTAATTAAACCAACAAGAGTTTCTGATGCATTAAAAGACTCAGACTAGGTTACTGCAATGCAAGAAGAACTAAATCAATTCTTTGCATTGAAAGTCGAAGATTGGTTAAGAAACCTGATTTGAAGACAGTCATTAATCCAAAGTGGATTTTTAAGAATAAGAAGGATGAGTATGGAGTGGTTGTTAGAAACAAAGCAAGACTGGTTGCAAAAGGATATAGACAACAAGAAGGTCTTGATTATGATGGGACTTTTGCTCCTATTGCAAGAATAGAGGCTATCAGAATGTTTCTGGCTTATGTTGCTTACAAAGATTTCACTGTTTATCAAATGGATGTCAAGACCACATTCTTATATGGTCATCTTAAGGAAGAAGTCTATGTTTCTCAACCAGAAGGGTTTGTAGATCCAGATCATCCAGACTATGTCTACATCTTAGACAAAGCTATTTATGGTCTCAAATAGGCTCCAGGAGCTTGGTATGATGAGTTGTTAAAGTATCTAATCAAGAAAGGTTTCAAGAAAAGTTCTGTGGACTCAACTTTGTTCATTATAAAGGAGGGAGAGCATATTGTACTAATTCAAATATATGTTGTTGATCCCAATTATGATGATTGTAATACTAATTAATCACAAATAATAGTCAAATGAAATGTAGTGCAGCGGAAGAACTAAACAAGAGTATCAAAATGTGTGTGATCTAAGAAATAGTAAGCAATAGGTATAAATCTAATAGTCCAATTACTGAATGAAATGAAGAACACCAAGAACACGCTTAAGTGTGTGAAGATGAAGAGAGAAATGCTCAAATGTAATTGTATTCCAATAAAGCGCGCTCTCACACACACGGAGATTACAAAGGGAAATACACGTATTTATACAAGTTGCTAACTAACAAGAAGCATTAAGATCTTGACAAGTGAATCCACTGAAAGTAAGTCGGTTTGCAACTGAATGCACGTGAGAAGCACATGGTGAGATTCCCTTCAAATCTGCCAAGTCTTCAAGGTTCAGAAGTCTTTGGTCGCAAAACTTCTGTCGTACTCCACAAAGCCTCTACTGGTTCTGCCTTGTATCTTTTGATGTCCTCTATCCAAGACCCTCTGAAGACCTCTGTGAAGACATGCTTCTGTCGAGTCTGTACTTAGCATTTTTCAGTACTTCTAAGCTCTGAAGCTTTGGAGCTAACAATCTCACCCTAAGTATTGAAAAAATAAGAGATGCCAAAGTAAAGAAATAAAATTGACTCTTTGACAAAAACTTACAAGAGGTGAAAAAGGATTCAACCTCTATAGAAAGATGATTACAAATGAGCATAAAAATTACAAGGAAAACTAGTCTATCACAGAGTTTGGAAAGTCATTGACTTTGTACAAGAAATCTTTTTTTAACAATTACGTGCAACATGAAGATCAGGGCTCTATAGCACACTTGACCGTCGATACCTTCTAGAATCTTTTTGGCTTCTTCTGCTGAGAGATGCCCCTTGTATATTTCCTTGTTCACACTCTGAATGATCCTCATCAAGGTCTGATATAAATATTTGTGTGCTTCCAACGGGTTGAAGAACCTCTGGATACCATCCTCATCTATATAAATAAATCTATAGAGAGGGTCATGGATAACAATGTTAGCTTGTTTTCTCAGAATCCATGATGGTCGGTTAGCTAGAGCAGATACTCGTAGATCTTGAGAACTTAGATGCAAAGCAACCTCGAAATCCTTCTTTCTGTTGTATATAACGTGTGCCCTCATTACTTCTACTATACTTTTGATAGAAACCGAGTAAGTTGACTTGCTCTCCTTGTACATGTTCAGAATGTTGTAGAGAAATGGAAGATCGTAGGCGCAGCGATTATGCAGATCGGCATCAGTGAAGTTGTACTTTTGTGAGTCCACTCTGATGACCTCATACTTGGAGTAGAGGATAGTCTTGTTGAGCATAGTGCAGATCTTGATCCTAGAGAGCTGAGTGATTTGAAGAGGTGAGAAGACCTGGTGCAGACGCTGCGTCATCTGTACAAATTTCATCTTCCCTTCTTCACTGGGCATTCCAGTTAGCTCTAGATTAAACTCTATCTCTGATTTAGAAGTGTACAAGTGTTGATGAACTTCTTCAAGAGAGGTAAGATCAAGTGTTCGAGGAAATTTGGCCCTTGGTATTTGCTTCATTCTTTCAATGATTTCTTCAACTCTCCCATTCACCAAACTCTCAGAAGCTTCTACATTATCATCTTCTAAGATACTCTGAGATGATCCTGTTGGATGAATGGGATTGATAATTTTTGCCAGTGTGTCGAAGGTACATGTGGAGGTGTCCTTTGAGGAGTCATCTGCAATGACCACTGGTGCTTTGGGAAATTCTTCTTCTAAGTCTAACTCCTTTGCGAGCAAAGTTGTCGAGCTTGTAGTTGCTTTCCCATCCTTTTTCCAGATAAATGTCCTCTTCCTCAATTCTTGAACATACTCATCTTCACTGTCAAAACCCGTTAGATCTTCTAGTTCTTCACTTCTGACAGGGGATGTGTAGTCCGCAACACCTTTGCTTTTGCCCTTATCCTGTCCAGAGGGAGTGCCTTTAGAAGGCTTACTTCCTTTGAACAAGTTAGTGGCAGAGGTGACAATTTGAAGTGGACTATTCTGAGCAGTCTGAGTCGTCTTCTCCCCCGATGGTGATCAGGGTCATCACCTCCCTGATCATCATGTTGCAGAGGCTTGGAGGCTTCTGTGGCACACGAGGTGCAGGCAACTCGACGTAGGCGACAGATACAATGCTTTGTTGTGTTCTCCATTTTCTCGATCACCCTTTCTTAAGAAAACACTGTGGCATTCATGTTCAGATTTGCCCAAATATTAAGAGTGTTGATGGAGTTCCGCAGAGAAGTATGAAAGGTGGTGCCTTTAGAGATAAGGGTTTCTGTAGAATTTCTGATATGAGCTGACGTGGCGTTTTGAGTGGCTCGAAATTCTAGGAGGAGTGAGGTGTTGTTAGCTCTGACGGATTGGGCTAGAGCATCGACCATGGTGTCAAGATCTCTCTGAGTAGCAAGATGGTTAATGTTGGCCATAGAAGATGAAGACTCTTGACCGAGTACCATGGCAGAAGTGACCATAGCCTTGATCTCATCCTTGAATTTTGAGTAGTCGCCATATACAACAATAGTAACATCTGAAGCATAAAGGGCCACAACATCTGAGAGATACTGAGGAGAGAGTGGTGGAAAGATCCTGTTTAGTGATAAAGGTCCTCTGAAGTTCCTCGACCTTGAGTTGAAGACTCACGGTCGTAGAGGCAAGGGACTTTAGAGTCTCTGCATTTGACTTTAGAGCTTCTGCGATCATCAAGTTTGAGGAGGATGAGCTTTTCAACTCATTCAGCCTAGTGAACACCTCTGTGGCAAAGGTTTTGAACTCCTCCTTTGTCACATAGTTGTTTCGGGAATCATCTAAGCCAACACATTGCTTAGATTGGTCCGTAGAGTATATGGCGCCCTCAGAGGCCGATTACATGTTGCCTTCTCGGGGTCTTCCTCCAGATTCTCAAACTCCCCTAGATGGAGAGCCTACTGGAGTTCTATTGACTTCGTGCATTAGTTAAGGTTCAGAGCCAACCCTAGTAGAGAGGTCAAGAGGAGACTTTAGTTGTTCTAGACGCAGAGCCTCTGTGTCCCACATCGATGCCTCCGTAGCACCTTGGTTATCACTTTCGTGTGGAGAGGCAATAGATGCCTCTGTGTGGGGTGGTAGTAGTTCCGTGGGCAACTGGATCTTTACGAAATCACCCTCAACCCGTTCAGGGGATGGGGTTAGAGAGGGTACCCGGATGTTACCTTCAGAGAATGAAGAAGTGTCCTCTGAGGAGCTGGTTGGGGTTGGGTTCGGAGTGTGCACTCCTTCTTCAATATGAGTTCCCTCTAGAACAGGGCTCATAGACATGTGGGTTGCACTGGGAGTTGGGCTTGGTTGTGTGCCTTCGACATCTTTTTCTCCTTCACTCTCTACTCCTACACCTCTCTCAGCAGCAACAACCTCAGCCTCTTTCAATCTCCCTGAGGCAATAAAGTCCTCATGCTCGAAGTTAGTCCATTGATCTCGAATATCTCTCTAAAGCAAGTGAGAGAACCATGATTCTTCAGAGAGCTTGGTTTCCTCTCTAGCTTCATGGCCAATTTGAACAGCATAGGCGATTGGGTCCTCTGAGACCTCCTTCTCAGAGACCCTTTTGGTCATCTTTAAATGCCTCTAGGTGAGCGGTATGTCATCCGATGGATGATCTGAGGAAGCAGCCGCTAGGATGACCTCGTCTGTGGTCACAGCCTTCTTTCGTACTAGAGGAATTTTAGGTGACCACTTTTCGGCAGTGATGACCACCGCTGGGTTTACGGCTGAAATTTCCTCCTCTGTGACTTGCACCTTGCGAAGCCTTCTTCTTTTCTTTTGAGGAGAGGGTGCCCGAGGAGGGGATTATATTCTGGAGTAGTCTTTTAGACAGAGGCATCTGTAGCCTCTGTTGCCTTGCCCTTCTTCTTGGGCGACTTCTTCTTTCCTTTCTTCTACAGCCTTGATGGACCTTCTTCTTCTGCATGTCTCTTTCTTGGTTTTATTTTCTTTTTCACTGACATATCCTCACGACTATCTAATCTAGTAGGTGGAGAATCTACTCTCGACTCACTGGCCTCTACAGGCACCTCCCTTGCTCCCTCAGTCCTCCTAGGGAATATTATTTGTTGTCCTACCTGGAACCCTATGCGTGGAGGGATTACAGGCACCGGTTTTAGTGTCCTATTTCCACGGATGTACCTATTCCTCGAGTGTTCACTTAGGTAACCTAACAACTTCTTTTGTAGAGGTTTGGAGTGTTGGTACCCATTCTCATGAATAGTTGGCTTGAATTCTTTTATTTCATAGAGCTTAGCAAATGGCTCTACCACCAGAAGCCCTGTCGCGAGCTCCTCTGCAAACAAGAGGCCTAAGAACCTCTAAAGTACAAGATTGGGATGTGTGATACATTGCCTTTCTCGTGCACTCCTCTGAGCCACACATTTCTTTTTGATGAGGCTGACCATATCGTCAAATATCAGCTGGCGAAGTCAAGTGGAAGATCGAAGTAAATCCCATATACAATGCCAAGCATGGCATCAGAAGACGGATCGTGACTATCCACTTTCCCAGTGAGTGTGCAGTTCACGATGGAGAATATAGTGTTCCATAGAGGGGGTAGCCCCTTTCTCTTGAATAAGGTTCTCTTAGTGATAGGCTCAGCGTAGCCATGGAATCGAACAAACTCCAATAGCTCAGCTTCCTTGGGTGCAGGGGAGAACTTCTCTAGATTCAGATCATCCAGAGTGGGAAGTTGGAGAGTCTCCCTGAGTTTTTCAACATTCACCTTTAAGCATAAGAATGGATCAACGCTAGGATTAGTGGCATACCCTTTAACGCTGGTTCCTTCGTCGGTGTCGACGACTCGAGAACTAAGTAAGAATTGGGATAAGTAGGTTTCACTGACTGAGTCATTTTTCGCCGTCATAGCATAGTAGAGTGGGTGCTCTTTGAGGATCCGGAGAAGACGATTAGCGATCACTGGAAAAGCATCGTAGTTGGGGGTGAGAGAGTAGTTGTTCGATTTCTTCTTAAAGGTCACTGTTTCATAGTTGTGATTTAGGAAGGATATGGCATGGGATAATTGGGGGTTAGATTGTGCCATTGATTGGGACCCTTGGGCGATGTTGCCAGAAGAAGCAAAGTTGGAGGCCATTGTGAAAGTTTTGAGGGATTCGCCGGAGTTGTAGGTTCCCCGGAATATTTGGAAGATTTTTGTGAGTGTAAAGGATTAAACGGAGATGAAAGGGGGTATTTATATGGTAGGGAAAAGTAAGTTCATTTGAATTTAGACGGTTAGCTAAATCCGTAATGAATGGATGCTTTAATTGCAAACGGCGTTTTGAAAAGACGTGTTGGAACGACCTCTTAGAATGTGACACGTGTCTCTGGGAGACGCATGATTGATGACGTGCGCCCCAACTTTCTGACAGGTGCATGTACCGCTTTAACCCTTATCCTTTCACCACGCGCACCATATCAGATGTGAAAACTATAAAGAGAGTTTCCACAGAGGCCTAAGGGTTACAACCCCTCTGTGATATGTGCGAGGCCCTTTTGACATGTTTCACCTTTGTTTATAACTAAACATTTGCAAATCCTAAGAGAAGTGAGTGCTTGTTCAGAAGCTCAATCTTGAAGAGCCTCTGTGAGAAGCAACAGAGGTTATGTGGGAATGAGTTTTGTATAAAAGACACTAAAAGATTTTGACACTCTCTAAGGTTTTGATTTTCAAAAACATACCCCCCTACGAGCTAGCTTCCATGGCTCTCCCTTTAACTAAGAAAATATTTAAAGATCCTATGAAGAATGAATCTTTGTTAAGAAGCTCAAAATTGGAAAGGCTCTGTGAACGACTACAGAGGATCTGGGAGATTGAGTTCTGAAGATAAGATGAAAAGATTTGGATATTCTTCATAGGTTTTATCATTTGAAAGAGTACATTTCCTCTATAAACTTGCAGTTTTTGCGAAGCTCCCCCTTGACCTAAGAATCAAGTGAAAAGTTAATCAAGAAAAGAAACAACAACAAAATGTATTTACAGAACTAAGGAAATACAAGGATCAGCTTAATGCTCTGGATTGATCATTCCAATTTTACTCACAAGAAATGTAAATCTCTTTCCATCAAGAGCTTTTGTGAATAAGTCAGCCAGTTGGTATTGAGAGGTTACAAAGTACATCTCAACATTTCCTTCCTCNGCTTGGTCTTTGAATGTTGAACAGGATTGGCAGAGATAGCAATGGCACTTTTTGAGTCATAGAGAATGGGAATTTTGTCCATCAGATAGCTATAGTCACGTAATTGAGTCCTCATCCATAGAGCTTGAGAACAACAGCTTGCTGCAGCAACATACTCAGCTTCTGCAGTGGATGTAGAGACACAATTTTATTTCTTGGATGACCAACTAACCAACTTTCCACCAAGGAATTGACAGCTACCAGAAGTGCTCTTTCTGTCCAGTTTACGTCCTCTATAATCTGAATCTGTATAGGCGATAAGGTCAAAGCCAAATTTCTTTAGATACCAAAGACCAAGATTTTTGGTTCCTACGAGATATCTAAAGATTCTTTTGACAGCAGAAAGGTGAGATTCTTTAGGATCAGCTTGATATCAAGCATAGAGGCATGTAGAAAACATTATATCAGGTCTACCAGTAGTAAGGTATAGAAGAGAACCAATCATACCTCTATAGAATTTGCACTCAACATACTTACCACTTGGATCTGAATGAAGCCTTGCTCCAGTTGCCATTAGAGTCACACCTGGCTTGTCACTTTGGTGATTTTGCGAACGAGGTTATCTAGACCCTAACCAAAGTAGGAGATATGGGTATTTTGGATCTGGAGCAGCTTAGAGGCATGGGAGTGGTCACATGGTCAGGAATTAGTACTCAACCTTCATGCAAGTGGGAGCGAGCACCGATTACTAGAGGAAGTCGTGTGGAGCCGGCTAGGGTACAACGTCAAGGGGAACCATTACGTGCATCTCAACAGGACCAACCACCACCAAATTGGGAACCGTATACGGCTTATCAAGGCATTACCCAACAACTCACTGATCTTTCTCTTATGCAGGGTAATTACTTTCGCAGGTTGGAGTATCGCCAGACGGAGACGTTGAGGCAACACAATTGGCAAAGCAATGCCATTAAAACCATTACCAGTCATCATGGAATCAACATTCAACCTCCGTATGTGCCGTCTTCGATGCGGCCAAACAACATCGAAAGCCTCCCGGTTACCCATCATTTGAGGATTGGCAACGCCAATTCCGTGGTCCTAATTGATCTCACTTTATTCGATATGGTTGTCTAAAATAATTTACTTTTCTTTGCTTGCTTTGGTTGAACAATTTTTATTTCTTTTGCCTTGTTTAGACTTTAAATGTGTGGATTATTAGGATTTTAAGTAATTAGCTATCCTTTTATTTATTTGGTGTGTTTTATGTTTTTGTTTTTGTTTTGGTAATAGTTGCAGTATTTGTTGCTACGCACCGACCATGCACCTTCGGAACTAAATTTTTCGGGTCTATGCCGTGTAACCCAGGGAGTTTTCTGTTTCCTTTTTTACCTCCTTACTTTTGCTATATTGCATTGAGGGCAATGCAAATTTTAGGTGTGGGGAGGGGGTTAAGTAGAATTAACTTGTTGTTTTGCATTGTTTTTTTATTGAAATTGTGGATATTTGAAATATAGAACGAAATTTTTTCGAAATCTGTTGTTGGGTGCAAAATCATATTGTATCCGAGATCACAAGACAATGTAAAAGCGAAGTCAAAGGCAAAGTCAAAGTGGCCAAAAAAGTCAAAGTTTGTTTTAATGTTTTAGTTGTTAATTGTTTGTTTGTAATGTTTTGTATAGTTAGGGTGAAAAGTGTAATTCTTGTAAAATGTGAGGGCTTAAGGTGTTTGTGTTTAAAAGCCCAAAGTAAGTTCAGTTGTAAGTGTGTGCTTCATTGTAAATAGAGTATGAATTGAGAGAGAGTCAGTTAGCTAGTGTGTGTGTTCTTGGTGCAATTACTGTATATACGTTTTCACTGAGATCAATGAAAATTGGCTCTTCAATTCATCTCTACATGCTTCCACTATGATTTAGAACTTGAATCTGGAACAATAAGTGGTATCGGAGCGGGAATTTGCTTTAAAATTGGTAAGAATTATGTTCTGTTCTTCGTATCTGAGTTCGCGATCTGAGATTTTTGATTTTCATTGTTTCATCATGATTTGATTCTGATTTAGAGTTTATGTTGTTAGGATTTTGATTTTATATTGTTTTAGATTGATTTTGAGTCGTAATTCGTAGATCTGAGATGTCAATTTGAAGATTGTTTGAGGTTGTTTCTGAAAGTCCGACTGGTAGATTTTAAAGTCTGCATGTTGAGTTTTTAATCAATTAGGTCAAATTGGTTGCTATGGATGAAGATTGAGAGAGTTGAGTGTGTTTGGATTTGTTTTTAGGCTTCATTTTGGTGATTATGGAAGGTTCTTAGTTCGAATTTGGGGTTTTCGGTCGTCTCCCTACTTGAAACTTGGGTTCAGTTCGTATACACTCGAAAAGTCCGACTCAGCGCAAAGTCCGACTCAGACTATCAAAAACTCCAACTCGGACTTCCCAATATCCAACTCGGACTATCCAATATCCGACTCGATATTTGAATTTTTGTGTGTCTCGGACTTTGTTCTCCTACACTGAAAATCCGACTCGGATTATATAAAACTCCGACTCGGATTTCAGTATTGTCCGACTCGCATTTTGGCTCCGATTTCACTCGGACTTCAGACTTTCCCGTCTCAAATTTCAGGTATTAGTTTTCTACTCAGTTTTTTAAAATCCGACTCAGATTTAGGCAATAATCCGACTCGGATTTCTGGCTTCTTGTCTGACTCGGCTTTTTGATCTAGTGTATATATATATATAAGTCATTTTTAAGGTCATTTCTTCCCGAAATTTGACTTTTTTCCGAGATTTTGGTGATTTCCGGGAGGTTGATTTTTTGGACTAAACTTTCAATTTTATGTTCAAAAACAACTTTCAAATTTTCGAATAATATTTTTTCTTGGAATTTCACTATTCATAGGTCATTTTTCGGTTGACTTTTGACTTTTTGACTTCAAATTCTGATTTTTAAAAGAGCTTCCTTGATCAAAAGAAGTTTTCGGATAACAGTTATCTCAGATCAGTTTCAGATTAACAGATTCTCAGATTCGCAGAATTTCAGTATTTCAGAAGTTCAGATTCGATTTTCAGTGCAATTTTCAGTAAATATTCGATCATTTTCAAGTTCTCAATTTTAAGTTCATATTTTTTAAAAATCACCATGACTTTAGAGGATTATTGGAGATATGGCAGTGATTCTTCTTTTGATTACGATTTTGATTTTGAGAAGAAAAGTTTGACATAGTCAAAGGGTGAGAAAGCTTAGATTTTTTTAAATCCGGATATCATGGAAGATAAGAGTCAAGAGAATGAGAAAGAAAAGAAACAAGAATCAGAGAATTCAGAGTTGTCAAAGAAGATATCTGATCTTCAGCAAAGTTTATAAGTTTTAAATGCAGAAAACGCTGAACTTATTCTTAAAGTTACTAATCTTGAAGATTCACTTTCTAAAGAAAGAAGTCCAATTACAAGTTTGAATATTTATTTGCAATATGAGCATGATCAAATGTTGAAACATTCTTTTGGAAATGCTCAAAATTTAAAACTTGTAACTTCTTTGAGAAAAGAAAATGAATGTTTGCAAAAGAAAGTTCTTGAGCTTGATGAAGATAAGAAGGTTTTTGAAAACATGCTTATATCTTCTCAATCAAGAGTGGTGGAACTTTCAAATCAAGTAATTGATTTTCAGAAAATTGTTATCATTGAGAGAAGTAACTTTGAGAAAGAAAGGAAAGCTTTTGAAGCAAAGACTGAAGAACTTTCTTTGAAGATATCAGTTTTTGAAAAATAGAAGGATAATGAGATTTTCAAAGAGTTTTCTGAAACTAACTGTTGTTATGATGATGATGATTCTAACTCGTATGATGGAATCAATGTTTTTTAGTCTCTTAGTTTTTGTGACAGCAACGAAAAGGATGTTGATAGTAAGGTGACTGATTTTCAAAAGTTGTTACAGTTTGAAAGACAAAAGTTTGAAGAAGAGAGAAAGGTTTTTAAGAAAGAGAGAAAAGATTTTGAATTGAAAAGTGTTAAACTTTCAAAGAAGATTTTTGATTTAGAGAGAGATTGTGAGTGAAAGAAAAGATTTTGAAAAAAAGAAAAGTGTTTTTGAGAGCAAGAAGAAAGTTTTGAAAAAAAAAATGTTCGCATTGAGAAGGATAGATATGTTAAGCATGATTGTAAATGCAAAGATGAACTAAATTCTTATGATCTAAGATAGATCATGAAGAATAAAGATGAAAATCTAGAGA
>LUCG01119146.1:0-10122 GCA_001633085.1 Carthamus tinctorius
TCAATTCCATCTCATTTGAGAAGGAATGACCAAATCCACAAGTGAATGAATTCATGGAATTCATGGAATTCAATTCTATTTCTTAGGCAACCAAACAACATGAAGGAATTTGGTCAATGGAATTGACCATTCCAATTCCACCAGATTCCNAAATACATCATTTCATACACTTTTTTTGTTCTCTTTCTCATTATCTATCTTTCTTTTTCTATTGTTTTCTTTTATCATAGACAACAATAATATGACTGTATTATATTTTATATTACACGACAAAGTTTAAATAAAGAGTGAATTGTGGATTTGGTCCCTGTGGTTTAGTTATTTTTTTTACCATGGTCCCTATTGTATATTTATCTTGGATATGGTCCTTATGGTTTTCATTTCGTTTTGGCCATGGTCCCTCTAACTAACTCCTTCGTTAACTCCGTTAAATTAAGGACTATTTTAGTAATTTTTTGTTCTTTTGTTTTTTTCTTGTAAAAAAATTAAAACAATATCTTTAAACACCCAAATTCATATATATATATATATATCATTATTATATATAATCTGAAAGATCCTTATGCTCAAGATTCATTGTATAATGATATTTGCTAATAACATATGATCCTATAGGGTCACACCTAAAAGCAAGTAGACACTAATTGATTATTTATTAAAATTTGATTACTAATAAATATTATCAACTCTTGTATATAATTGAAGAATTATTATTTTATGGAAATAATAACATCAAGAGAGAAATCAACTAATAACTAATAAGGTATGTTTTATATGTTGTGTACATAATATCAATTATTGTATTAAAATGGAGATATATTATTTTATGAAAATAATATTTTAGTGAGTATAACTAGTTATTTAATCATATGGTATGATTAAATAGTTATGTACTAATTATATAAAGAGTACAAATCACAAAATTGGCTTTGTCTTTTTACTTTTTATATTTCATAATTAATTGAGAAAGAAATGATAGAGTTGTTGGACTAACTTATGACAACTTCATACTTCTCTTACACTAAGTATGCATTCAAGACATGGTGGTTGTAAGAAAGTATGAAGGATGACATACTTAAGTGAAGATACATAAAAGTGTGTAATGACTACTTTAGACTTCACTTCATCCTCCAAAAATCACTAGTTTCACATTCCTTCTCTTGTTATCTTTGTTCTTGTGAAGAACATCACATTTTGAAAAAGATACAAGTATATCTCCTTAAGAACTAATTGAGATTAGTTCTTAATGGCTTAAGAAGCTTGTTTACAAGAGAGAACTAACATTCAAGGTGTCTATAGAGGAATTCTACTTTGGGTTCTTGCCATCTACATCAACACCCCAAAACCGAGAGGGTTCAAAGTCTACAAAAGGTTGTATCTCTTTATATCTCATTTAGATGTTTTAATCTGTCCATGGTTTTTGCAAGATGATCTTTGGTGGGAAATAAAATGTTTATTGTTATACATTAAAATGCTTCCGCTGTCTTTATTAGGTTTTCATAAACTTATTTTGAATAGAATCCCAACATAATCATCCTACCCTTTAGATTTTTTTGTCAATTTTTTATCAAATTTTCTTTAATTTTCGTACTATTTTTATTTTTATTTTTATTTTTAATTTCATTTATTGAAAATATTGACTTATTAACACACTTTTATGTGTTTCTCCAAATTTTGATTTTATAGTATTTAGTTATGTATGTGAGGTATCAGAAAAAGCTTAATTTACAGTTTGCTTTTTAATTAAAAATAATTATATCACATATAATTAAATTAAATTTAATAACATAAATCATAAAAACAAACTCTTATTCAGTCACTCTCTAAATATGATAAGAAATGATTTTATAATTTGGTTTGTTTAAATTTTGTTACATGAATGAAGACAATAAAACCATATCATTTTCACCTTTTGAATAAAATAATAAAATTTAATGTTTTTAATTTTAATAAATCAAATTATAATACTTTATTTTCCCTTTCAAAAAAAACCATAATACTTTATCTTATTTTGTTTAGAGTGAATAAAATTAGACATTGTTTTATATAAAAAAATAATTAAATTATATTTGGTATAATTTATTGTTTAAGTTAAAAAAATTAAATCATAAAATAATCTTTTATTTTATTTATTTTGATATCATATTATATATATATATAGAGAGAGAGNAAGCAAAAAAACAAAAAATTACTAAAATAGTCTTTAATTTAACGGAGTTAACGAAGGAGTTAGTCAGAGGGACCATGAACAAAACGAAATGAAAATTATAAGGACCATATCCAAGATAAATATACAATAAGAAACATAGTCAAAAAAATTACTTAACCATATGACCAAATCCACAATTCACTCTTAAATAAATAAATTATAAAAAAAAACAATACAAGTGTTAAGAAGCAAGTTTTAGAAGCAAATAAGTAAGTGTTGACAAAAAATCAAAGATTATATATTATGGTTTTAATGTTCTTTCAATAATTTATAACAACATTCTACATATATATATCCACACTAAAAATAGAAACGATATATCAGTTATACATATAAAACAAGAAACTAACCTCATTTTATATGCACTAATCAATTGAACTATGAGACGCTTTTACGACTCCGATTGCTCTTGATCGACTCGGTTTGTTTGAGCGTACGCTTTCGTTTTTCATTTGAAAATATCCAACTCAAATAACTCGAGACACAATTTCTAGTCCGTAATCAAACTAACTCGAACTAGATACTGGATTAAGAATATAGAATCTTCTGTGGGAGAATCCAGACGTTTAGATTCCCAGCTTCGCCATCGCATCACTTAGCTGATTTTTCTTGCATCCTTCGGCTAGAACAATGTCAGGACTATCAAAAGTGATAACATGTTCGAGAGGATAGCTTCGGTTGTTATGGAGTTTTTTAGATTCGTTGCAAACATCTTTAATCACCAATGTTTTATGTATTCCACCGCGTAAAACTTCGTAATCGGTGTCCCCATAATCTCCCACAATAACGACAGTATTCGACAAGTTCATGCCCCATCTAACGTGCAAGTACCTGAAGATATATAACATGTTTTTGTAACTGTCGGCCAAATAAATAATTTTCAAGAAGAAAAACGAATTCCAAAAAGGAGAACGACTTATAACGAATTAGGAGTACCTGAGGGCTTGGGCTCGAGAAGAGACCATAGGTATCACATTTAGTTTCGTACCGTTGTGGCAATATATAGCTTGGCAACGAAGCGCTTGTTTTCTCAAAAACTCCCGAAGGTCCTTTATGGGTGGTATCTGTTAAAACAAGACCAATTACTGAGTTATCTATGTGAGCATATGCGGAACCTCTTTAAATCTCTTTCTAAAAGAGCCCTTGTACAAACGAGAATGCAAATTATTTAAGAGAATACTAAAATGGTCAAATCATGTACAAAATCACATATGATTCTACATTAACGGTCTTTATATATGTTATAGAGGGAGGTTTAGGGTAAAATCTTCCAAACAATAAAAATTGAGGAACACTTGGTAACAATTCATATGGCAGGTATGCACATATGGATGGAAGTAATTGAAGTATTTTGGTTTCTATACACATGTGCATACCTCAAAATTGTTTACAAATAACTTGTATGTGCATACTATCGGGTGTTCTTCAGTTTTCATTTTTTTTTGCAGTTTTCCCTTAAAGTTGACCCTCTATGTGAAACATTCACTGGTGTTTTTTCTCCTTTAAGTGTTTATGAGGCTAGGCTATACTGATAACCCAAGGTACCACGAGGCAGAGACCCCTATATTAGTTCTAGTAGATTTTCTAAGAGGAATAATCAGAAATCTTTCAGGGTGTGCTTGGTATCCTAATAGAACAGAACAAGACATGATAGAACAGGACAGGACGGAATAGTTGTTCAGCGTCTGGTAAGACAAAACTAGACATGACAGAACCGAAAAAATGACCAATTTACCCTAAATGAGTTATTTATATATTTTGATTACTTATGTAATTAATTAACTTATATTAAAATAAATATTTTTTTATAAAAATTATAAAGATTGTATAAAAAGAATATTTTTATGACAATAAAGTGATAGTTTAAAAAGCATAAAATAAAATTTAAGAAATGAATAAAATGTAAAAAGAAGACATATTTGATGTTTTAGAAGATAATTCGGTGTTTATTTTGAGATTATATAGGTAAAATATAAATCTATTCCAGCTTTTCCATAGGGTGAGGGTGGAACACGCCAGTTCCACTTTGTTCTACTTTGTTGTCCTGACTGTTCCACACAAAAGTCATGGAACTGTGGTTCGGTTCTTGTCTGTTTTTGTCATGTGCAGTGTAACAAATGATAACTTACCATTTCGGAGTTCTTTATTTTGAACGTAAAACAATGTTTCGATTCCGAGTCGCCCGCCACAACGAGTTCTTGATCTTTCTGTCTTTCATTAGCAGAAGAAGCCCAATGAACTAAAGTATGATTCAGATGTTCTCCTCCCCAACGATAATCGATATGCGAAGTATAATCGGAGTCCACGACAAGCTGAAGATTCTTCGTACTTCCTTCAGAACTAGAAGACGGATAATAGATCTTGCAACCGCTGTTGCAAATGTAAGCATCAAATTCTGAAGGACCGATTTTACTAGATTTCAGAAACGAACGTATCTCAGATAGCGTTGCAGCCGTCGATAATATTAACCCGACGGATTCTCCTTTCTTCTGATCAACTCTCACAATTTCTATGATGATCTTCGTAAGCTCAACGAAATCTTTAGTCATGCCGCAGTCGACAGCGATAACGAAGATGGGTTTCTTCCTTCGTAATCCCGGGAACTCGAGTTTATCTTGAGATCCGATCTTTGCTAGGGTTTCCTTCTTGCTTCCTCCGAGTTTCTCGAGTTTTAGCGTCAGTTTCGATAGAAGGTCTAGCTTTTTCCCGACGCTAGATTTGGTCTTGATTGAAGGGGAATTCTTGTCGGGATTGTTGGAGTTGTCGGTGGCGCTTCCTTGATCGTGTATCACGCCATCTAACGAAATCTTCAAGTCGTGTAGATCTCGTAGAGAATCTTCGGGCGATTGTGATTCTGAGTACTCGTATGCAACGGCACTACTTTCCCACCGCGGATGCCGCGGTTTGCAACAAGCTATTCGAGCTAGATAAGTCTTGCAATGCTCTGGCCACGAGAAAAGATGAATGTTCTTCAAACCGTTTTGTTTACATCTCGCCCAAAGCTGCTTATCTGCTACGAGCTTCAAAAGTGCATCGGTGATCGATTGTTGACTGTGTGGATCGATCAGCAACCCGTTATCAAGAGCCTGTTGTGGTTTCACTTTCAGTATTAGAACATAAGATAAAGGTGTCGTTTGGTTTTTAAGAGGTCTAAAGTCTGAAGTCTAAATTCTCGTCTAAAAATAAAAGGTGGACGGTGCACCTCTTAAAATTTCAAAGGGCGGAAGGAGGTTTTAAGGCCTTCTCTTAAAGATAAAACAAACGGTCTTAAGTCGGCAAACCTCTTAATTTTCAGACTTGAGAGGTTTTAAGAGGTAACTGTTAAAAAAACAAACGGCCCTAAAGTGTCATATTAGGTTTTATACAAAATGTTTTAGAAAATTGTCTGTCCTTGTAAACATTTCTTTATACGACACTTGTTTTTATAGGACAATTTATCAATAAATGTCATATAAAAATAATAAGACGATTTATTTCAAGAATGTCTTAAAAGTTTGTTTGGACTTCCAAAAATGACATCAACTTATTGTAACATTTGACAATGGATCCACGATTGTTTGGTCCTATAAATTTAAGTAGTATAAAACAGGAACATTTAGACATATTTGTCGTCCTATAAAATCAAGTTTATTGTAATACCCTTCTAAGAAACAAGAAAATGCACCTTTAGGATATCAACCGGACCTCCATTTTTAGTCGCCACCATCGGCAAGCCATAAGCTGCTGCCTATTCAGGATAACATGAATTCAGGTCGGATCAGGAAGTACTTGCTACTTTTAGATTCTAAAGTGAAAAAATTAAGTTAAGGGGATGTTTCGAAATGATTACTCGGTAAACACTTATCAGGTGTCACTTAGCTTACCACTGGCAGGGACCAACAATCTTACCAGGTAAGAGGCATAACAAGGACCGACAATCTTAACAAGGGTAAAGACTCTTACCCGGTAAGCCCCTACCTGGTAAATAATGTTTGCCAACATTATTTTTTATGACTCTTGCCAGCAATTTTATCTGATAAAGTAAGGTTGATAAAGTAAGTTGCTGACTCTTGACTCTTGCTGATAAATGCTTACTCGGAAAGCATTTGGTAAACAGCCTCTTATTTGATCTTTAAAAGCCAAATGTTTACTATAATTTGCTGGGACATGCCACAAAACAAAGGACTACGACCAACGGAAAAATTCCGTCAATAAAAGTTCGAACCGTCGGTGAAAGTATGTCGGACTAAAAGCCGTGGAAAATGGTATTACCAACGGAACACTAACAAATTTCATAGATGGTCGTAAATACCTGACGGATTCCAGCCGTCGGTATTATTCATCGGTGGTAGTTCTTTGTTTTATATAAAGGGCAAATTAAAGTAGCAAGAAACCTCTATTAGAGTGAGACCAAAAGGCTCGATGAATGCTGGATTGATGAACACACCCTACATACCAATAACAAAGAGAAAATCGTCAACACAAAAATCCAACCAACTCGATTAACACGATAACAAAATTGATTTTACAGGATATCAAACATGTCTAAGTGTATGTATAAGATCAAATAACTGTGTATTATATATTACGTTTTTGCACGTCTGAATAAAAAGATTTATTTTATAGAGAAATTAAATACAAAACTTTATTTCAAAAACGTCAAAAGAAAACCTTGTCAATATGGATCAAACACGTGTTAACATCACTGTAACACTTTTACTGTTTTACATATGACGCACATTTGTTTTGTTGTACAAAATAATTTATTAGTATAGTTAGACATTATTAACGTCATATATAACTGGTTTTTCTTGTATAGTAAGAATGTATTAAATCATATTAATTACCTTGGTCCTTGCTGCTAGACGGTATATATCAGGAACTTCATATTGCTTATGGTGTTTCGGATACGAAACTTGACCATACATATCATATTTATCGATCAACTTCAAGATCGAAACTAAAACTGCTGAATTCGTGGTAGACATCTCGTCAATAGCATCGCGATTTCCCATTATCAACGTCTGCAACATATATGCGAAGATATATCAAATTTTAAAACGAAGAGCTAAAATGGAAAGAAGAAAAAAAATCAAGGAATACGTACGAGGTTTGCAAGCTCCCTCAACGGACGAGACTCTCCAAAAGCTTTCACCAACGTGGTCAAGTTCTTTTTGGGATCGGGTCGTGCAAGGGCCAGGATAATAGGCTTGTGTGGATTCGTAAAGAATCGCATTATCTGCCAAATGTAAAACCCAAACTCATTATCAGATACCAAAGGGTCATTGGCCCAACGAGATAACAGTAAGTAGTGTGTGTGAGTATTTGCTTAAACAACATTCAGAGATTTTTTTGGTGCATTTCGCATATTAACAAACCTCGGACCAAACGGGTGGGTCTGGATTCTTTGGACCATCTTGATTTCCTTCTGAATCGTCGTCTTTAATGATATGCTTAAACTCCATTCCTGGAGGTATTACCTGAAACCCAAAATTGTCAAATATGTCTAAGGTGTCGTTTGTTTTTTAAGAGGTCCGAAGTCTGAAGTCTAGATCCACGTCTGAAAAATAAGAGGTGGATGGTGAACCCCTTAAAATTTAAGAGGATGGTAGGAGGTTTTAGGCCTTTTCTTAAAAATAAAACAAACGGTGTTAAGTCTGCAAACCTCTTAATTTTCAGATTTAAGAGGTTTTAAGAGGTATTTTTTTAAAACAAATAGCCCCTAAATGTCCTAATAAACTCAAGTTAGTCACTCCAACAAAATTGTCAGATATGTCTAAATGTTCTAATAGACTATTTTTGTAATTTAAGTTTATAGCCTACAAGCATAAATGTGTTACCATAAGCTGATAGTATGTTTGTGGACATCGTAACAAGCCTTTTTGGACAAATTTGAAATAAAACGTCACATTGGTATTTTTATATGATATTATTTAAAAAATGTCATTTAAAAAGATCTGTTCATATGATGCTTTATTTCAGAAATGTACTAAAAAACTTGTTAGGATACCCGAATACGTCCAAACATCTTACGAAATACTTACGATTGGACGGGGCATGGACCGGCCAAAACATCCCACATTCTGTCTGTTCCTAGCTCGTAGTTTTCGCTCCAGAACGGGATCGAACCCATCGTACAAACCCCATTGCTCGTCTATCTCTTGCCGAGTGCTAGTAATAATCACCTCTGATGCATCGATCGCTATCTCCTCGGCCTCTATCCGTCGCATAATTCTATAAGTCGTATTGATATCTTCCTGCGATTGCCGTCCTTGTTTCAAGATTTGTTCGAGTTTATCTCGTCCAAGTGAGTGGCCCGTAAATAGCATTGGCACATTCAAAGCGCCCGACAAAAGAGCAGCAGCGTTTCCCGCATCCGCATAATGTCCGTGGATCGAAGCGGGCCAAACGGGTTTTCCGTCGCCGATTTGTTCGGCTAGAACTTTCGACATCTGTAAAATGTAGCTCAACGCACCATCGACGAACTCGGGAATGTGCGGCCAAAGGTGTTCTTTCGGGATATATTTATCTCTTGCACCAAATGGTATACGGATTATGTATGCACCACTGCTTTCGCCACTTACGCCATCATCGATGTTAAGTGGATTTAGCATTTCGGTCGGTTCACCGTACGACCAATCGACACCGGGTGCCGATACTTGTCTAGTTAGCAGATCTACTCGATAAACCCCGGGCATTGCACCTAATGCCCTCGCTAGTTCGACTACATACTTAACCTGTGAAATTAGATGTGTTAGTAGCACTTAAAAGTACTATTGTGTGTGGTCGTTGCACAAAAATTCATCGGCGAACGCCCAACATGCACATCGGGATTTGAGCTATTGTCGATGATGATTTGTGCAACGACCGTTGATGTTTTACGAATTACAAGAAGGGCCCATTGGGACCCACTACAGTAAATTAGCTTTATGGGACAACAAATATGTCTATTGGGTGTTTACTAAAAGCTTATTGGATACTTATCATAAGAGTTATCATTCTTGCTTACTTAATCAGGTAACTTTTGCGGTAATTAAAATGGATTATTGGTAAGTGTCTCTTACCCGGTAATTGTTAACCACATAAGGGTCTTTTCCTTCAGTTATTGGGTAAGATTTTCGGTCTTTGCTATGCCTCTTACAGGGTAAGATTATGTGTACTTACTATGCTCACTCGGTGAGATAAGTGAAACTAGATAAACTCTTAGCCAGTAAATTTATAGGATCAAACAATTCTGCATCGTGTTACAATAGCTTGATACAACGCTTTTGGTCATTCTAATATGTTTTACGACATTTTTGAAATAAGCATCATTTAGATCTTTCTATATGATATATTTGGAATATTGTCTTATAAAACAAGTGTTCTTTAAAAATAGGACTATCTTCACCAAAATGTATCTAACTTTACCCTTATTCCTATTGTGTGTATCCAACTTCNTTATACTTTCAAAAAGTGCTATTACATGTACTATATTTTTAAAAATGTGTTATTGTATGTACTATACTTTTAAAAAACACGCTATTGCATGTACTATTTCAACAGTAAATAAGTACAATATTACATACAATATCACATTTTAAAAATATAGTACATACAATAGAAATAAGGTAAAGTTGGATACACACAATAGAAATAAGGTAAAGTTGGATACATTTTCGTGAAGATAGTCCTTAAAAATATATATGTTTGCAAGACGTTTCTCAAAAAGGTAATATAGAAACTTGAAAACTTGTTAGGAAGTCCAAAACGGTCATATTAACTTTTTGTATATGATACACGACTGTTTGGTCCAATAAACTTAAGTCTTATAAACCGATCTATAACATATATATACATATATATATATATATATAGAGAGAGAGAGAGGGAGAGGAAAGTTCAAATCTGAACCACTTTTTGGTTGTGAACGTGAGGACAGCCGAGAGCGCGAC
>LUCG01119198.1:0-12312 GCA_001633085.1 Carthamus tinctorius
TTTTTTTAGCACTTCTCATTTGAACCTAATACTATATATATATATACAATGTAATTAATTATTCAATGTATATATACTATAGATAATATTATTAATTATTAAACATATATATATATATGTTATATTAAATATTGTGTTTGTGTCTATGTGTGTGTGTGAAAGGGTTAGTTGCGAACGTGAAACCGAAAACACAACGCGTGTCACATTCAATATTCTGAATGATATAATATTCATCTTGGATGTTGTATTATGTCTCATAAATAATGTATGAACATTCACCTTCATTATTCATACTCACTTTCGCTTGTCCTCGTGTTAGCAATGAAACCTGAGTTCGCAGTCCAAAAACTTTTGTCTATATGTGAACATATAATATATAGAGATTAAATTACATGTCTAGTCCTTATGGTTTTTATTACATGTTTGGTCAATGTGATTAAAATGATAATAACGTCCTCTAAATTAAACTATTTAATAGAAAAATCTAACAGAATCAGTGACAAGGAACTCAGTACATTATAAATTACAAACCACAAGAATATAATCTTTAGATATTTTATACTAGGATCTCAGAATGTTAAAACTCATAAACCAGAGTGACCAAATTCATAATCCACTTTTAAAAAGTTAACAAAGAAGAAAAATAGGTTGATAAATTAAAACTCAAACAAAATGTATTCAAATACTCACAAAATCATAAATTGTTTTAATCATAAATATCATATTAATAACATTATTTCTCTAATCATACTTTATACATTAATTACTCAATTTGTCTAGGCTACCCATTTTATCCATTGCTACAATATCACTTACTCAACTACTACAACTAACCTTTTTAATGAAACTAAATGGGTTGGTAATGCTACTTAAAATCAACCCCATGTGCTTATTAATTAATATTCTTCAAAGACAAACAATGTTATTAGTGACAAGTACAGGATTTTCAGGTAATTGGGTCGTTATTATTATATAATAATAACAACAAAAGAATAATAAACCATATTTGGATAAATATATTATAGTTTGAAATCAAGATAGATTTATTATTTGTAGGTTGTTCATTAAAAATGTTTATCATAGGTTTTGCGGTTTAATTAACGACAAAGAAGACACATAAGAAGGTTGACGAGTTTATACGCAATTTTGCACTTGATTATTGAACCATTATGAAATTGAGCAACTGTAACGGGAATTCTTGATATCTGTGCGTTATGAAAGTTTATTGGTATTGGTCTCAACCATTGGATTTGTATATAATACTAATAGCATCAGAATAAACAATTAGAAAATAACATTCTTAGTCAACCTATCCTTTAGAGGTACATCCAATAGAATGAATCCATTGGATGGTTCCTCAATTAGCATCGGATGTCGGATAAGACCTCAAGTAATATCCGATCATGTGAAGTTCGGCTTCAGTATTAGATATCATGTTTTTAGTTAAGTTATTTTTAGCATCCTTCATAAGATCTCATGACTGTCTGTCTAATGATTCTAAAGTCTTACCAACGTACTGCATCTATCTAATATTATATACTATCCTATAACTTGCAAGTCCAAGATATAACTTATGTTTTAGATTAACAGAAAATTGTAAGATTTTTCATATAAAACTCGTATAACCATATGTATTGATCCAAGAGCTAAAAACATTAAACTAGTAGTCTAAAGAAGATTAATACAAGATAAAGTCAGCTAGTATTCTAATAAATACTACTACAGGCAAGCTGGATCTTGAAGTACAAACTTGACCAATAAGTTTGGCTCATCAACTATCTTACCTCCTTCTTGGTGTCAGAACACATACAATATGCCAGCTAAAGCAAATACAAAAGCACTACTTATTGGTATTTTTATTTGTTAGTGTTCCCTCAACATACTAAATGTTGAAATAAAACAAAATTGACATATAACATTTAATGCACTGGTGGCTATAAAAGGATACTGTTGTCATTTAAATACAAATCACCCATTTTCGAAAGAACATATTTCTAGTGTTTCTGAAGTAAATTCAAAGTTAACAAAAGAACTTCCTTAGTTCTTCGTATTTAGAATAGAAAACTTCCCCTCTTTCACTTCCAGTCAACAAATTTATTATGATTAGATTGTTTAGGATCACAGAAGTCTTACCTTTATAGTTTCCGTAATTCTTGTTTCAATTAAAAAAAGTACACAAGAAAATCAAAAGGTGAAAAACCTAATTTATATAATAAAATAAATAACATAAAAAATTGAATTAATTGTTTTTAAGTATTCTTGTGAAAGCAAAAAATAAAAATAAAAAAAAGGGTAATGCATTAAAGATATGTGGTCTCTTTTATGTTTGACCAATTTATTTTATCCCCCCAACTTTTTCTTTGGTTTTTGGGTTGTAATTTGTTGCGTAATTTGCGGAAGCGAGTTTCATCCAATTTTATTTCATTACTTTGGAAGATTACAAAACAATTTATTATATACTTATTTAATTTAATTGAAGTGCACCAAAATTCAATCAAACTCCTTTGATTTCCAATCAAAATATAAAATCACACTCCCAACAAAATTTAAGATTATAGTATCTTCTGTGTTCGTCTTCTAATGTCTCATAAAACTTAGATTTATTATTTATAGGACCGATAAAGTGTCATAGTTAGGTTTTTATCACATTAACTGATGAAATCGACGGTTTATATGAATGGGTTTAGTTTATGAAAGTGTATCTAACTAGTCACCAAAAGTTATTTTATGTACTGGACTTCCGTTTTTACCTTTTGGTGTACCAAAGTTTTAAGAAATGATCATTGTATGTATCATGTTACCTGCTAAGCAGGTAACCTGTAATTTCTATTGTATGTACTGAACTTATTTTTTTATTACCATTTTGTGAAACCCCAAAACAAATATGAAGGAAGTATTCGATTTTGCTTGATTTGGTATGAAATCTTGCAATTGTTTATGTGATTAGGATCGATTTTGGATGCTTAATCTTCCCCATTATACGATTTTGACAGACCCATAAACGAACATCCAAAATCGAAGTGTGAAACCTAGAAGATGAAGATGAAGTGTGAAACCCAGAAACGATTTGCTTGATTTTATATGGAATCTTGCAATTGTTAATGTGATTAGGATCGATTTTGGATGCTTAATCTTCTCTAGTATTCGGTTTTGGCAAATTATTGGAGATTTAATTCGAACTTCTAGGGTTTTCAGTTTTGTGTGAAAATTTGAATTTCTAGGGTTTTTCTTGTTCATTTGATTTCTGGGCTCAAATCGATCATGAGGCTGTTTGTTTTGGATCGATTTTGATTGCTACTCATCCCTATTTATTCAATTTCATCACTATAATCTGGTTTGCAGTCAATTTTTGGGTTCTTGAATTAGGGTTCTTGAATGGGTTTATTTCACAAAAGTGTATTCAACTTGTTACGAAAAGTTATTGTATGTACTAGACTGGTGCCACGTCAACGGGTAACGTACTATAACAGGTTGGATACATACAATGATCATTTTTTAAAACTTTGATACGACAAAAGGTAAAAATGGAAGTCCAGCACATAAAATAACTTTTGGTGACAAGTTGTATACACTTTCGTGAACTAAACCCTTTACAAATTATGGTGGTTTGCATTTGATCTCCCCCCTATATATAATCTCTTTGTAAGTGTATGTCTTATATATATATAAGATAAAAATAAGCAATGTAATCAATAATTTTTGCATTGATTGGAAACTACAACAAATGGTATAAATCTACTTTAAGTGATCTTCATTTTCAACTCAAAAACGTGAAAAAAGAAGATGGGTATGAAACAACGCACTTTAAGTTAAAGATGATGAATGAAAAGCCTCATGAAGAACTGTAAATTTTTATAAAACAACCTAATTTTTGTGCAACGACTTGTACCTACTTGTGGTGATTAAGGGGATACCTCGTGTGCTTAAGAAGTTAAAATTAACGTTAGTGCTTTCAGGGTGCCTTTTAACACTAAAGAATTTCCTGCAGTGTTATGGTACTCAGATGGGAGCACTGATATAGGAGTGTGTGTTCGATGAGAATGATTGGATTATGATTAGTGACATTCGTTAGCTCTTGTAAGTTGACCCAAGTTATTTACTATTCTTATATGCTGGTAGTTACTACTTGATAATTATTTTAACGCCAAAATAATTGTCTTCTCGCCAAAAGTAATTGTCGATTCTATGAATAAAGTATTTCAATCTCAACTTTAACATACGGAACACAATAGGTTTTCTTTGTTTTTACTATCATATTATACCTAAAAACAAGAGTACGATTGTGGATTACCCCATGGTAGATTAGTGTAAACTCATACAGTTGTACAATTGAAATACTACTTTTGGAAAGTGTTTTCACACAATTCAAAGCTTTATCCAAGTAATTTAGCTATTTTTCACTGATCTATCATAAATTCAAACACAAATTTTAACAGTTTATGATACAATAAAAATATTTTCTTTATTTTATCAAATCATAATAATTTTATAACATTTTGTTATCCTCTTTTAATAGATTATACCTACCACCTAGTGCATTTAGTTGTTATAAATCATAAAACAATTTTCAAAGAATTAAAGAAGAAGAAAATGAGATGTGTTTCTTTCCATATATGTTTTTCCACATTTAATTTTTAAATGACAAAAAACTAAAATTTTTTGTTATTCGAGATTAAAAATCTTTAAAATTTGATACCGAGCTATTCGTGTCAACTGAAACACACAAACACAGTGTATCCCATTCAAAACTAAGACATGAGATGAATCGAATATTACAGCCGTAGCCTCTACCTCAAACATTAGAACTTTTTTTTCATGAAGGTGCCAACTTGTGTTAATGTGAGTGAAAGGAGAAAACAAAGACAAGAACGAACATCAATACTAGCACATATTAAATAACAAAAAGTACAGAAAAGGCACAAAGAAACAAATATCAAGTAAGATAACAAGTTTAATCTACACCAAAAATCTACACGTTCAACGATGAAAATTCAAAAGGCTTTCATCAATTTTCGTCCATCTAATATATGTAGGTGGAGGCCGAACCATAATCTCTCTTTTATTACAAGTCATGTGGGCTAGTTCTATTAGTTATCGACATATATTTAAAGTCCATACGAATTAATTCAGTAGCACGAGCCTTGAAGAGTGGCCCTCATCTAGACCTTCCTCCACGATCTTTATGGGCTTAATGGTGTTACGTCGATTGTCGACCATCCATGATCGTTTTCAGAATTGATCAAGAACTTGAAATATGTGATCGATGAACAAAACACGATTCCGATTTTATTCCATTTTTTTTTATAATTTGAATTTGAAGTTTTTTGTTTTTGGAGGAAAATGATTTAACTTAAAAGAAAGATAAAGTGGGATAAGAAGCAAAAGAAAAAGGAAGAACAATCCACTATTTTTCATCATTATAGAATGGGACCCTAAGAAGATGCCTTTTAAATTCAACTTTTGTTGCAAATGATTAAAAACATAGTAAATTACGGATTTAGTCCATATAGTTTTATAATTTTCTTGGTTTTAGTTTTAAGAGAAAAATTATTACAAGAAAGGCCTTCATTCTATGCGCTTTTAGTATGTTTTGGAGTCTTACGCTAAAAAAACATCCGTTACAAGAGGTATTTTGGTTCTTTTACATTTTCTTTTTGTTAAATTCTCATTTAAATAAACTTTAAATATACTATATATTGTATTACCTACTTTATATTATAGAAAAGACACATATATACCAGCCATACCCCTAACCTCTTAGAAAGAGAGACAAGGAACATATGCTCCAATTCCGATCATCTTCTTCGGCCACCACACACATACACCAAAAACTCAAAATCAAAGCTAAACTCTAATCATAGAAACTCAAATTAAATTCTGAACTCTAATCATTAAAACTCGAAATCAAAAGGCCAAACCTATCAAAATTGGGTTATTCCACAAGAATGATTGAGAGAAGAGAGAATAAAAAAAAAAGTAGACAAACCTACGGATGGAGGGTCCTTTGATGGGTTGTTCATAATCAAAATCAGGGTTTATTTTTCTCGATTCCAAAAAAGGGTTCAAATAACAATGGGACAGCCTACTGGTTAAGGCTTGGTGTTGGGGAAAAACCCACCCAAGTTCGAATCCAGAGGTGAGCAACCAGGGGCCACTGAGTATTAATCCCAGGGGAGCATGCTTTAGCTCTCGGTGTAAATTACCAAGGATGTAGTCTGGACAAACTCAGGTGAACCTTATCAAAAGAAAACAACAGCTTTACTGTGGCAAATGAAGGATTCACCTTTTGGGGGTGGTTTTAATAAAAGTCCAATCAAGTCCATAGGGGTGGGTTTAAATGAAAACTCAGCTGACACTGCGAACATGAGGACACCCGAGAGCCATGTGTCACATTCACTCTAAATAATACAAAATTATTCAGACTGAATGTTCATGTTTTATTCATGATAAATAATACAACATTCAGACTGAATGCTCGTTCGCAATGAAATATGACTTCAGCCGAACTTTCGTGTCCAAGTCCATAATGCATAACTTATATCTATATACATAATGCCTATTATACAGAGATCAAAACTAGTTTTATTGAACAACAATATGATTTGCAAATGCAACACACAAGGAACAATTAGGAGGGGCATTTACAAGGCTGGATTCCCCATGTTTTCTCTGCATAATCTTCGATTGTTCGATCGCTGCTAAATCTTCCCGAGCCAGACGTACAAAGAATGCTCATCTCGCTCCACTTCTCCTTATCGACATATGCTCTATCTGCTGCAGCCTGCACTCGCATAAACCGTTTACTAACACAGATTGGGTAAGCACTAACCAGGTAAGAGTGCAGTCTAGGTAAGAGGTTCGATCTGGGCAACCGGCCACAAAAATTGGTTGTTCACCAGGTGTTCTTCACCGAGTTTTTAGGGTGCGTTTGGTACACTGAACATGACAGAACAGAAAAGAACAAGAATCACCGTTCCACATTTGGCAGGACGTTTATGTGAAACAAATAGGAACAAGGGGGAACAGACTTGTTCCACCCTCACCCCATGAAAAAAGATGAAACCGACTTATAATTTTCCAATATAACCTCAAAATAAAACGTAATTCTCTTCTAAAACATCAGCACGTCCCTCTTTATGTTTTATTCAAACCTTAAATTTATTTATTATAATTTATTTCATTTTACCGTCCTCAAAATATTGTTTCCTCTTTATATTTTATTCAAACTTTAAATTTATTTATTATAAATTATTTCATTTTACCGTCCTCAAAATATTGTTTTAATACGGTTTCTACATTTTGGTTAATTTATGCAATTTATTAAGTATTAATAGTAATAAAAAATAATATAGAAAATGTATAATATAAAAATTAGATACTACATAAAGTTTATATATTTGATTTTAATCGTTCAGACGAAAACTTTCTAACAATTTATTTTGTTATAAAAATATTTATTCTATTATAATTCAATAAATTACATAAATTATCGAACTATATAAAAGATATAAACAATTCATTAGGGGTAAAGTGGTTATTTTATGTGCTTTGTTCCGTCTTGTTCTATGCTGCATGTCTGGATACCAAACCCACCCTTACTGATAAAATATTTGTGTTGAACCGGCATCGATCAACACCACCGGTCACTCGGATCAGTCTTTAGGTAAACTAGGTGACTGAATAAGTCTTCACACCACCAGTCACTTGGATCGGTCTTTAGGTAAACTAGGTGACTGAATAAGTCTTCACGTAAAATGGTTATTTACCAAGTGTTTTGTAGTAAGAATCATTAAGCTTGATATTTCAGCAAACAACTTAAGCTTACCTGAGCTTCAAGATAGCTAGCGAAATCTGCGCCCACGAGATAGAAATCTTTGCCATTCTCTATGCTGTCGCACAATGATTTGAAGTAGTCTTTGAATCCAAAATACCCGTCTCTCACCATCCTAGAAATTTTGATTTATCAGAACAAAACTAAATGAACCCAATATAGCCCACATGGAGGTGGAGTCTGGGGAGGGTAAAATGTACGCGGACCTGACTTCTACCCTAAATAGTAGAGCATTTGTTTCCGTGAAGACTCAGCTTGTGAAAAGTGTGACGAAAAGAGAAAGACGGACCACAAAATTCATTCCTAAGAAAAAAATTGCAACAAATCCTTTTTGACAAAATTTCAAGCTAAAATTTCTAATTTGTCCATTTGCTCAATGCCTTATTTTGTTATTTATTGAAGGGTGTTTTAGATATTTGACTAATAGTCAAACACATAAACTACCCAAATAGTTAAACATTGCATTTCGTAATAAAAAGACATTTAATCTATAAAATAGTAATAACAGTAAACCTGTTCTTACCTCACGACTCGTGCAAACTGAACGGGTGTTTCAACGGTAGATCCTTTCTCACGCAAAGGCGTGACTTCGTTGATCTTTGCCCCGAATATAAACTATAGTTGAAAAAACAAGAAACTGTTCTAGAAATGTGTAATTGTTACTCAAAATAAATGTCCACAAATAAAAAAACACTATTTCAGTAATGTATAGTTATTATTCTTTTTGAATTACTCTCTCCGTCCCAGAACAAGTGTCCATATTTTTGTTTTAATAAGTGCCAAACATTCCAATTCTACCCTTAATTATGATGAATAAATATATTCCTCCCTTTATTATTAAGGATAAAATTTTCATGTAGTTAATAGAAATATGTATTAGTTACATATTTCTAAAACTGTGTTTTTCATTTTGCACATTTATTTGGGACGGAGTTAGTAACAAAATGGCAATTTTACCCTTCATAACAAAGGGAGGAGATCTTATAATCAAGGGTAAATTTGGGAAATAAGATAGAAATGCATTAACCTACGGAGGGATTTGTAAAAGCAAATGGATCATGAGAATTATAATAGATTCGGAGTTACCATGTTTTCTTCACCTATTTCATCAATAATTTCATTCGTGGATCCATCGGCTGTGGCAAGCAACAAACATCCGTTCATTAGAAATTTCATGCTTCCGGTCCCTGATGCCTCGTGTCCTGCGGTGCTGCATACGAACACGCACAAATATATCAAAAAAATTACTTCCAACTTTCTACGCTCGGCATGTGGATTTAAGAAAATTATCTAATTTTCAAATATCTAAAATACCCTTTCGATTTGCAGAGCAAATCACTAATGTGAGCTTATCCGTGATTATAATAATTTGAAGCGCGAAATGCATCACAATGCAACGACGGTTGGTTTAGTTCATATTCATAGTAACGAAGGATTTTCTTTTCTTAATCAATACAATAATGTTCCCGTAACTTCCAGTATGTACCCATTTTTACCAGTCAACTGCTGAACATTTGATGACGTGGATACAGTTTTTATGAAAAGCATACGGCAAAGTGGACAATAAACTTGACATCCACGTCATCAAATTTTACAAGATCAGCAGGTTACAGGTCAAAATGGGTTAAAAAATGAAATTTTGGAACTTGGTTTCATTAAGATAAAAAACTTTGAAACTTTATCAAGGAAAAAAAATTATTAAGTGATGGATTTGCATTATCACTTTTAAATTGCATTGAGAAATACAGACCTAATGTGTTGTGAAAGGTCGCTTCCAGGAATAACTAATTCCGCAACCGAAACATTGTAATCGGGAATGAAAACCTGCAAGAGAATTGAAACTTGATGATTTTCCTGGCTGTTATCTTTAGGGCCAACTGGGATTTTCTTGGCTGTTATCTTTAAGGCCAACTGAGATTTTCTTGGCTGTTATCTTTAGGGCCAACTGAGCATTTTACTAACACTTATCTTTAGGTCCAACTGAGCATTTTCCTGACTGTTATCTTTAGGGGACCCATGGGATTAGGCGAGGTATGCACAAGCTATCCCTGACACCATGGTTTTCGGAAAAAAGCTTGTAACTAAAATATAAAAGAAATACCGAGAATTGTGGCTACTTTACCAGTTTAAGGAGGTCGCCAACATCACTATCATTGTTAATTGTTTCCGCAACGGCATGGCAAAGCTTGATGACCTTCTTTGCAATCTCGTAACCGGGAGGAGCTTTCCCTCCGATTATGCATACACGAGGCACAACCTTCTGTCTCTCACTTTTCTCCATATTCTTGTAAATACAATGAGTTAGAGAAGATGGAAAAAATAATTTCACTTCAAATATGAATCAACAGAAACCAAACAAATATCCCACTTGAAAGCCGGGTCTCGGATAGGTGAGTTGTACGCAAACCTGACCTCTACCCCCTCAAGATAGAATTAATAGTTGTTTCCCAGAAGAAGACCCAGCTTGTGAAAATAACTTAGGGTCCGTTTGGTTTGTCAGAATGGAATGGAATGGATTGGATTTCATGGAGGGATTTGGATTTGGGAGGATTTGGAATCCTTTTATGTGTTTGGTTTGAAGGATTTGGAATGGATTTGAATTCCCGTGATTTATAAAAAAAATTATTAAAAATAATTAAATTACTTTTATTTAAGTGATTATTAAAAAAACAAATGTTTTTAACATATTTTAAAGCATTGTTATATTCAAATCCTACAAAATCCTAGCCACCTCCTTGAGATTTCAAAAGCCTATGTTTAAGGATTTCAAAGGAATCCTAGGATTTCAAATTCGGATATCCTGTAACCCAAACACGGGATTGGAATGAATTTGAAATCCAAATCCCCCCAAATCCATTCCATTCCCGCAAACCGAACGGGACCTTAAAGAATTGCAATATAGACCAGATGAATACCTTTATGGAGTCATATCGATGAATAATACCTAATATATTCAACAACTGTCGTTTATATTCATGTATTCTCTTTATCTGCACATCGAACATTGCATCCAAACTAACCTGCAATCGCAGTTCAAATTTGTCGGGTAAGAACACACCTAAGCCCTTAGGGTGCGTATTTGGTACCCTAACACGACAGAACATGACAATATCGAACAGTTGTTCAACGTTTGGACAAAACAGGACTGGTAAAAATGACCATTTTACCCCTAATGAGTTGCTTCGTGTTCTTTTAACCAAATAATCAATCTAAATGAAAATTTAACACATAATATTTAAAGATACAAAAGACGTCTTAGGTATATATTGATTAAAAAGCTCACATTAATAAATCAAAACACCTAAAGATTTCTTATCCAACGTTTGGGGTCCCACCAAAATAGGTGGAACAAAAATCAGGAAGATGGAGAAGAGACCGGTAAATTACTATAACTACCCATGTCAAAATAAAATTCTAAAACCTTCTGGAATTCCTTCACCTGCCTACCTCAGTCTCGCTCGTCCAGTCTGGTCTAGTCTGCATAGTGCATACTAAATGCATAACAGAATACACGTATAAATTATGCAAAGAAAATAAATTATCTTGAAACCTTCACTCCGCCCATAGTTTCAATATATTCAGCAAGCCTCAACTTATTGACCTTCTTCACCTGAAGACCAAAAAAGATCGGTTTTAGCCTAACACCGCATTAATCGACACAGTAAAAGCAGTTTGTCATGAAACCGTAGGAATTTTTCAACATCAAGTTACCATCCGCCATTCTTTTTGTAGGTCAGAATTTGATGCATATTCTCGGAGACGAGCTAAAAGATCAATATCCCGAATCCAAGATTCCGTTCCAAGCCACTTTGAGATAAGAGTACACAGAGAAGGATTGCTTACTACAATCCATCGACGCTGAAGTAATAAAGAAAAGTTAGCCATGTGCATTTTAGAAATTAATTTTCACCTTAGCAGAACGGTGTTTAACTTATACGGGTTCAAAGAGGTTCACCTGCGAAGGCTCCAGGTTAAGTCGGTGTGTGTAAACTGTCCCGGTCTCCCGGAAAACCCACGGTTACCCAAGAAAAGTGAAGTATCCATTTTCAAAAGTAAGTGCCTAATTTTTCAATGCTACCCTTAATTATGAGATGGAGAAATTCATTACCCCCTCTAGTATTAAGGGTAAAATTGTCATTTAGTTAATTAAAAAGTGTAGTAATTACATATTTCTAAGACTATGTACTTTTTTAGTTGTGGATGTTTATTTTGAGACGGAGGGTGTGACTATTTGTCGGAAACAATCTACCTGAGTTACTCCATTTGTCTTGTACTGAAATTTCTCAGGCCATAGCTCGTAAAAGTCCTGCAAATAAGCCATGATTAAAGTATGTTACTTTTGGAATGAACGGTTTATCCAAAGGATATGCATGAATATTTTATGTAAGGCTGGCAATTCCTGACCCGACCCGAAACATGACCCGAACCCGACCCGAAAAAGTGACACGAACCCGACTCGAACCCGAAGCGGGTCAAAATCA
>LUCG01119226.1:0-17013 GCA_001633085.1 Carthamus tinctorius
CGGTATTACCGTGGTACGCGACTTCTAATACCACGTACCAACCATGTTTAGATTGTTGGTACGTACTACCAACCAATTATAACCAACTAAATTGGTTCGGTTGGTATATGAATTGGTTGGTTTGTCTTGGTACAAAATTGACACCCCTAGATTTTTGCATATGGGCACATTTTAAGGTGTTCAAGGATAGTTGGTAATGGTAAGTCAAAGTCCAACTCAAAGTCAAAAGGTATAGGTAGTAGCCGACATCCGATCACTAAGGAGCGGTATCGAATGCGCATGTTTTTTAAAAACATCCTATAAAATTAACTAATATGATACTTTATATTCACATTGTCTTAAAAAAAGTTGTTACAACTTACAATGCTCAAAAGCATACTATATATAAGCTTGTTATAACACTTTTAGATGAAACATTTTTTATTTGGTTCTATAAAATAGCCTATTAAAACGTTTATTTATTTGGGCAACCTATAAACTTATTTTTGTTGTAGTACTTGTTTGAAATTAGGGTTATAGGCAGGTGGGGTGGGAGTGGGATGTAAAAAAACATATCTTCTCACCTCTAACTCAAAAGGTAGAGTAATGAGAACCTGGATATGATACACAACTCCAAACCCGCCTTGTCTGCCCCATCATGTGGCTAAGACCCAGGATTTTTATATGTAGCTCAAATCCTCTGAAACGCAAGTCCATGGATCTAACCGCTACACAATACAAACTCCGACCAATATTCCAAATCCAGGTTCTGATACGATTCTTCTCAAATCCTAAACGAGGCTATTGCCTCTTCCTTACCTTGTTTTTTATTTGTCTTGCATAACTTTGTAGAATGATTTCACGGAAGTTTTAGGAATTAGGATACATCTTTGATATAGAAATTATCTATGATATATATACAGACTCAAATTATTGTTGACATGTTGTGACATAAAGTATACAATTTAATTTGGTTAAAGAATTTTCGAATAACGCTTTAATTTACCAATAAATTGCTTCAATACATAACATATATATTTATATCTTAGTAAAATATTTTAAGCATGCAAAACAGTTAATAGAAAATACAATAAATGCATAACATGCATATATCACATTTTAGAATTATAAAAGTCATACATACACGTGCATCTCATTTTAAGAATAAGACATGAAATGACATTGTCTTGTCTTGAGTGAACTACATATTTGGTTCCTATGGTTTGGTGGTTTTAACACTCTGGATCCTTCGAATAAAATGATTATGGATTGGGTTTCTATGGTATGCATTTTATAACGCTCTGAGTCCCTGAAAGTAACGTCGTCCATATTTGGTTAGTTAGACCCATCATGTGTACGACACATGATGGATAGTTTAGTCATTTTACTTACCTTTTAATTTTGAATTAAATTACAGGGACCAAAAATGTAATTTACTCTATTAATATATAATAATAATAATAATAAATTCCTATTATAATTAACATATCTTCCTAAAACCCATGGTTATCTTCAGACCCTACATTCAGATCACCGCCTCCATGCCCTTACCGTCCGCACCTCCTTCCGGCCACTGCCTATTGCCGCCTCCCTCGGCCACCGCCTATCGCCGCCTGCTCCGGTCACTGTCCTTACTAGCCTTTCTGTACCACCACCAGCGATCGCTGCCTATCGCCGCCTCTTCCCCACCATCGATGTCTTCATCGCTAGTTCTCCGACGAGATTAGGGCATCTTAGTTGGGACATCATCCCCTACATATCTAGATCTTATCGCCTCCATGCCCTTGGACACCTTCACCACCGCATACCTCCAACACCGATGGCTGCATTCCGGCGACTTCATATCACCACCGGCGACCACCTCCAGGATCGGATTAGGAAACGGCGACCCCTGGGTACCACTGTATCGTTTCCGAAACTTCAAGGCGTGAACCTAAAACCCAAAAACTTTTTTTTTGATAAGGTTCACCTGGGTTTGCCCAGGCTACATTCTTGGTAATTTTTACCGAGAGCTAAAGAATGCTCCCTTGGGATTAATACTCAGTGGCACCTGGTTGCTCACCCCCCGGATTCTTGGTAATTTTTTTTGAACATGTTTTGCCTTTTGTAAGTTGGTATCTAACCTCTAACTCCAAAAGGCTTATTTATATCAATGGGAGGGCATTCGAATACAAAAAAGGGTTAAAAATGCATAAAACGATCATATGATCGTTCCCAACGATCAAAACGGATAAAAATTCAAAATTTTAAAAATCAGATCAGGTCGGGCCTTAACGAGTCAAAATGTCGTAGCCGGTCCAGGTTATAACTGGGCTGCGCAATCCTACAAATGCTTAAACAGTTTGCATGTTGGACCTCTAATCGGTCCTTTGCAAGGCCGGTCATAACTGGTCACCGATCGGACACTGTTCCGGTAGTTAACAGGCGGTCATGGCCGTAACCGGTCTCGATGGCCATCTCTAGTATATAGTAGTAGTATAGAAGTAGTATTATAAAGAGACCCCAAAAATATAGCATGTCATTAGAGGCAAAACAAGTTAATAGACGATAAGCATTCAAAAACATACTAATTACACTCGAGAGAAAAAAAAATAATTGGTCATTCATTATAGGCTATTATTTGTTGTCTCTCTAATTTTTTTTATTTGTAACCATCGTCCAATGCTATTATTATCAATATAACAAAATAAAAAAAATGCGTTTTTTCATGATTTATATTATTTTATGAAAAATCTTTAGTTCATAGATAATTAACAACTCCGATAAATATTCGGGTTTGCAACTCATATCCAATTATAGATAAGGTTTAACCAATCCCAAATTCTTCCCAAAAGAAGATACACCAAAACAACAATTTGTTACGAGTTTGATAATTACAACTCAAAAATCCACAAATTTCTTCTATAAATACCAACTCCTTTTCTTAATTTTCATAACTTAATAATCACTCCTTAATTAATCAATCAATCTTGTATTCATTCATTCGACATTAGCTTCACCATGGCCGGAGGTGGTGCAATGGCTTCCGGTAATTCAAAGGCATATCCCGGAAACCTCACATGGAACGTCTTCGTCACATGTTTAGTGGCAGCCTGCGGTGGTCTGATTTTCGGATACGATATCGGGATTTCCGGCGGGGTGACTTCCATGACCCCGTTCTTGAAGGAATTCTTTCCGGCGGTTTACAAGAAGGAGATGGCGACCGTTGCATCAAGCAATCAGTATTGCAAGTTCAACAGTACGACGTTAACCATGTTCACGTCGTCGCTTTACTTGGCCGCACTCGTCGCATCGTGGATTGCGTCGGTGGTAACGAGAGTCTTCGGCCGGAAGAAGTCCATGCTCGTCGGCGGTTGCACTTTCTGCGCCGGAGCCCTCCTCAATGCCTTTGCTCATAACGTCTTAATGCTTATTATCGGCCGAATTCTTCTTGGCATCGGTATAGGATTCGCTAATCAGGTAAATAATCAATCATATTGATCGCTATATTTTACTTGATCTTATATGCACTACAAGAAAATTGGGTTTATAGGATATTAATTTTCTTAATGGGGTGTTTTATGAACTCTGGTAAAACGCCCTAAAACGTTCTATAAACTTATTACAGCGTGTTTAGATAGGATATGTTGTATGTATACCTAATTTTGTTGTAGTGATCACCGAATTAAGACTTAATATTGATGTTAATATCATTGTGTTTTTGCAGTCTGTGCCTTTATATCTATCGGAGATCGCTCCTTATAAGTATCGTGGTGCTCTCAACGTCATGTTTCAACTCTCCATAACCATCGGAATTCTGGTTGCTAATGCGGTTAACTACGGATTCGCGCAAATTAAGGGCGGGTGGGGGTGGCGATTGAGCTTGGGTGGAGCCGTTGTTCCGGCGGTAATCTTCATCCTTGGCTCTCTAACTCTTCCCGATACACCAAACTCGCTTATCGAACGTGGGAAGATCGAAGAAGCCAAAGAAAGATTGCTAAAGATTCGTGGTGTTGACAATGTCGATGAAGAATTTAATGATCTCGTTGCGGCAAGCGAACAGTCGAAAAAGATTAAACACCCGTGGTGTAATCTTCTTCGAAGAAAGTATCGACCTCAATTAACGTTCGCAATTCTCATCCCGTTCTTCCAACAACTTACGGGAATGAATGTGTTCATGTTCTACGCCCCGGTTTTGTTCAAAACGATGGGGTTCGGAGATAACGCTTCGCTCTTCTCCGCCCTCATTACCGGCATCGTTAACTCCGTAGCAACTCTCGTTTCGATCTTTACCGTAGATAAAGTTGGAAGAAGGGTTTTGTTTCTTGAGGGTGGAATTCAAATGTTAATCTGTCAGGTAATACTAGGGTTTCTTATTACTAGGGTTTCTTAAAATTAGGATTTTTTAATTAGGGTTTCTTACTAGGTTTTGTCAATATTAGGGTTTTTAGTTAGGGTTTCTTATTACTAATATTAGGGTTTTTTAGTTAGGGTTTCTTAATATTAGGGTTTCTTATTATTTTCTGGTTAACTATGACTATATGCTCATGATTATGTTTTCTTGATGTTGATTTTTCGTAGGCTGTGATAACGGTGGCGATCGGTTGGAAGTTTGGGTTGCAAGGAAATCCGGGTGTGCTCGAGAAGTGGTATTCGATCCTCGTGGTCGTAGCCATTTGCGTATACATCGCGGCATTCGCATGGTCGTGGGGTCCGTTGGGGTGGCTCGTGCCGAGTGAAATCTTTCCTCTCGAGATCCGATCGGCCGCGCAAAGCGTCAACGTTTCCGTTAACATGATCTTCACCTTCTTCATTGCTCAAATCTTCCTTGAGATGTTGTGTGCTTTAAGGTCATAACTTAATTAAAATCATCAATTAATTTCTCCATATTTATTCCTCTAATTTTTTTAGCACTATACTTACATGATATATATATTTATATTTTGAACAAACTATGTTCCAACTGAGCTACACGTCATTCTTTATATTTTACAGGTTTGGATTGTTTATATTCTTTATGTTCTGGGTGTTGGTGATGACGATCTTCATTCACAAGTACTTGCCAGAGACGAAGGGGATTCCGATCGAAGAGATGGCCGGAATCTGGAAGAAGCATCCGTATTGGAAGAGATTTGTGCCGGCGGTGGCTGATGAAGAGAATGTGGAGATTACGGATAAGAAGAACAAGGAAGAAGAAGAAGAGGAACCCAAAACTACAGTTTAATTAGGGGAATTTTTTTTTTTTNATTAATTAATTAATTACTTTATTTCATGCAATATTAAATTTCTATTACTGATTTTGATTAAGCTAATTATCTTACACGTTTTTTATTGGAAGGGTGTTCGGGCCAAAGGCCGACTAATCCCCGGCAATTTTGGAGGCTAAACATGACCCCACTTAAATGTCCCCAAACATGCACACGGGAAGACTCGAACTCGGTTAGGACGCTATGAACCTCCCGAATAATAACCAATCCGCCACATAGTTTGTTTGTATAGTTTTGAAGGTACATGATGGTTACTATATATAGTTTGTAGCAATTTCAGGATTTGTTTCCACCTTTTCATCGATTGTTAAAACATTCATTAAGTAATTTACATTTTTGTCATTGATGGATATTTTTATCTTTTATCCAATCAAAATATTGTAGGACCAAAATTGTAAAATCGTCTTTTTTAAAGCCATAAGATCGATTTTAATTGAGTAAAAGACGGAAAAAAATTGATAAAATGACGAAAATGCCCATTCGTCTAATTAATATGTGCTTTGACTTTCTGGATATAATCCGTTTCTAGTTCAACTTCCGTTTGACAACCACATGATTTTGTAGTTTGTAGAACTGTAAGGAGAAAAAATGTTACTTTGACGAAACCATAGGGACCAAATATATATTCTACTACTTTAAAAAAATTATGTACTTGTAAAAATTCCAAATATTAACAATGTGACTCTAGTTGGGCTTCTTATTGGGCTCTTCAAATATATTGAGCCTTTCATGACCCAACTATCCAATATCAACCTATTTGATCCAAATATGCTTAATAAAGTTTTTCTATTTGATCCAAATATGCAAATATCAATCTATTTGATCCAAATATGCTTAATAAGAATTTGGCTAACGTATTTTATGAATGCTATTACATTATTTGTATTGTTTTAAAGACAAAAACATATAATATTTTCATCATTCAGATTTGTCCCATTAAGATAAATTAGTTTAAGATACAATTTTTTATAAATAAAATAATAATGGATTATAAATTATTTTTATATAAATATTAGAGTTCGCAATCACCTCCCTGCTCTCGTGTTTTTTTAAAAGAAGGATAGAAAATGACGTCTAAGGAAAATTAACAAAAATGTGTTCTCGAGTTTTTTTAGAGGAAATAAATGAAAGGGGAGGGATAACTTTTCTTTTTACTCTTTTAAAAGTTATTATTCTAAAAGTGAAATGATTTGGAGGGATAACTTTCGCTCCTTCCTTTTATTTTTCTTTCCTCCCGTCTCCTTTCTTTCCCTTAATTTTTTAACTCAAGAACTGGGTAGACTTTCATTTTTTTTTTCCATTAATGTTGATAGAAGTAAGATTTTACATTTTTACAATAAAACCAATATATTGAGGGTAAGTTATTAATGGAAATTTGTATTTACATAAAAAAAATTGGAAAAATAGTTTTGATAATTAATTAATCATTGGTTGTATGGATGGAAAGAAGCAATAAGCATCTTCGTAATTAATTAAACGAAATAAAACAAATGTGACTGCTGCCAACCATTTCCAACAAAAAGGGCCCATTTAACTTGTTAATTTCTAGAGGATTTTGTACTCATATCAAATCTCTTACTTGATTATTTTTCTAAATTATATACTTCATGAAAAATCATAGATTCCATATTGTTGAATGTACAAATCTTAGTCTTTTCTTTATTAATTAAGGGAATGGAGTATATATTATTTGTTCTATATGATTTTTATTACAACTACAATCCAAATGGTTAACAACTACAACATTATTATTATTATTCCCACAAGCTTCATGCTTTCTTTTTTTTGAAAGGGTGTCCGAGACTTTAACCCGACTAATTCCGACAGGGTTTACCGATAGCTATGAATGCTGCCCTGAGTTAATCCTCAGTGGCTACAATATGGAAGCGCCTCGGATTTGAACATGGGATAGAAGGGTTAACAAGTACAAGCCATAACTAGTACGCCACAGTCTTGTGGTTACTTTCTAGGGGATTTATTGATTATTTTTCTATCCAAAATGATTCCCAAAGAATGAAATGACATGTGGTCCCAAAATAGCTCCAAGATGAATTGAGATGTGAAACAAACAAATACCATGGTGGCTTTCAGAAAACATAGTTTCAAATACGAAAGAGTGTCCCTAATGACACCATGGATCGACCCTTTACCGGGGACGGAGATGTCCCATGACACAACCAAGCACATGCTTTTTGAGTAGAAGAAAGTCATCCGTTTTTTCAAGTTTTGTCCTATCATATTAATAATCATTCGCTACAAATAATAAATCTAAAAATTAAAAGCTGAAAACCAAGAAAATGATATGGGATTAGAACGCATGTCTGGAGTAGGAGAAACACAATACAAACCAACTCCACCAAAAGAGACTTATATCATCATTGTAGTTTTAAAATATATATGGTTGCACAAAACAAAGTGATATTGTGGCACTATTACACCACGACAGAAGAACGTGGTTGTGTTACCAATAGAGTGGGTTCGCCCCACCTCATACACATTTTTTACTCTCAAAGAGAGTGTTGTTATCATAATAGTTCTTACCAGTGATATTTCTAAATACACTATTAGAATAGTCCTAATGAATGATATTTCTTCCATTTTAAGTATTATCAAGTCCTTGAAATTTAGCTCAACCAACCTCATAGACTACAAATTTGAGTCATTTCAGGGTAGCTGGAGGTTTTCTAGTTGTTATCTCCACATTCTCAAGATATTAGTCAAGGTAAGCACAAACTAATTAGAACGCCTACAATTATAGAACAAAAAGTTCTTAAACATGGCTTCCATCCATAGTTCTTAAACATGGCTTCCATCCACTTGACCAGTCTTGGTGTCTATAAATAACAAGCAAGAAAAAGGAAAGCTTAATGGAATTGAAAAGGGGGAATGATATTTCCATCCCTCCGGATGTCAAAATCAAGTCATGCCGTGTATTAGAAATATAAAAAGTAGGTTGTGACGTTGATGTGTGTGAAAAGAAAATCATGCCCTTAGCAATTTATAAGCGTATAATTAGCTCCTCCATTGAAAAAAAAAACTAAAACGGGCATATAGCTTAATGTGAGTTTTTTTAATGTTGTAGCATCATTAATGATTTTTTAACTCAAGTAAACTGATATAAAATTCAAAATCAATTAATATAAGGTTATTATATCGACGAAAGTCCTGTCCATCATAAATAATTCAAACTCTTAACATACTTTGACAGATGTTAAAATGTATATATAATGATCATGACCATTAAAATCTCACTAAAGGGTCATTAAACCTATTTACCATTAAGATTTTTTTTAAACGACAACAAGAGATCATGCAAGTAAGGAGCTTTGCTAAAGCCATCACCCCCGCTAGACGGACCCCAAAAAAAACACTAGTAAGATGCTAGAAGAGGTACAAGAGGAACCACGATACAATCGAAAACAGGGAAAATAAAAATCAGCCCCAAACCCCGAAGCAAACCCAAAACCACATATACAACGGAAGGGAGAAAAAATTACAACAGACTTGAAGGATCGCTGCACCAGGAACTCCACGACAGCGCATTCCAATACCTACCCATATGCTTAAACCAGAAGGAGAGGGCCTGAATTTCAGCGAACAAACACTTTCCAGAATGATGCGATGAATCCGGGAAAACTTTCTTGTTCCTTGCCTTCCAAATTACCCAGAAGAAAGTATAAATGGCACCAATGAATGCCTTCTTTTTGCCTCCTTTGAACTTGAGAACTTCGGCCCAATTGATGAATTGAATAACAGAGGGTGATTGGTAAGCATATTTGAATCGATATTCCACCAGTTGCAAACCTTTTTCAGAATAATGTTTGAGAAAGAACAATCATACCATTAAGATGCTAAAGTGGTTTTGGGATATTAGATGATTGGGTTGTACAATGATTGAAATCAAATTCATTTTGTCAATTGGATTCGATATGATATGTTCATTAAATTCAATTAACGTTGGATATCCAACTGAATCCAATCTAATGACTGATTAATTGGACTGAATAGGTTCCATCAGTTAGATATTATTATTGGGTATCGAGTGGATCATATTGGTTCCATCTAATACTTCAATCCAACTTTCAACCAATATTCAATCGATCATTTGTACCAACTATTCATATATTTATTTAAATAACACTACATATAAATATCAATTGAAAAACAATATGATAAAATGTCAATAACTATATATAGTTATCAATTGGATGATAATTGGATTTGATCAATAAAGTTTTATGGAATTTAAAAGTGGCATCTAAAAACTGATGGATCTAATTTAGATGTTAAAATTTTGAGTTTAATCTAGTCAAATCCATTTAATTACAATCGAATATTCAATTATGATAAGTTAGTTTAAATTGGATTGACGAGTGAAGACTTTTTATATACCCCTGGCAGACATCCATGAATACCCAAGGACCCAACCAACATGGGCATTTTACTTCTTCAAATTCTTTTTAAAGGAATGATTCTTTTTTCTATCTAAAACTAAATTATTCACATATAATTTTCTACTTTTAATTTATTATTTATCAAATTAGTTTATTCAAAAGTATAATGTATTCATACCTCGAGGACACGTGAATAAACATGATGTATAAATAACAATTTCTTATCACAATAATACAGTATTTTGTTAAGAGGTCTTCAATTAAGACCTTTATTTATCTTTTAAAATTACGACTTCAATTATAACTCGTAAATAAGTACAAATATTTACTATCCCATTTATAAAAACCAATGTTAACTTCAACTCAATATTTCAAAGATTTTATATAAAAAGTATATGTAAAAATTGGGCGACAACTATAAAAAAATATCGTTGTTCTCTCTGCTTCATTTTGCATGTAAAATCACTCCAAAAATCGAACTTTGCTTTATTTTCTTGCTAGAACTCATCAGTCGTTAGAACTCATGAAAGGATATTCGAAAATACTTTGCCATTGATTCCTCTTGATAACGACCACAATAAAGTATATACATTCCCCCTTGACCCCTTCAACCAACCTCCGTGATACTAGCCTAATACAAAGGCACACCTTATTTGAATTTTGATTTTCCGACTTGCAATGAAACACGTACCGTCTATTTAATGGCTACCTTTACTTACACTTCTACTTTTACTTGTTACGTCACTTGAAGTATAATTAGGTCCGAAATAGAACTATTACATAAGAAAATATAAAATACAAAAAATGGAATGTTTAGGAGAAAAAACCCAACTTCCTTTTGTAAACCACTACATATCTCATGGAATGACATTATAATAGAGATAAGTTACATGAACAAAATATGTTTGAATTAAATTAAGTTATCTATTGATGCAAATCTATTGCATTATGAATGTTTGTTGTTTTGCAAGGAAACCATGTTACAATAATTGGTCTAGTGGTCTATGCTTACCCAATAATGATTGGTGAGGTTAGGCTTACCCTCTTTCCCCAACTCCACTCCCCACCCCACCCCACAATGTGGCTTGTTTCCTAATGTCTTCCATATTTATTTATTTTTCTTGACTCACATCATTTCATCACTTGAATTCTTTTTTCATTGAATGCTATTATTTTTTATGTTAGGTTATATTCATTTATTGAAAAACAATGGTTCCTTTGATTCATGTACAAAACCCTTTTTCTAAAAGCTCCATTAAATAGTTGAGCCATAAATGCAGATTAAAATAAGAATAGACAACAAATGTGCAAGTTAAATGGTGTTCCAAACATTATACTTTTAGGGTTATAGATAAACTAAAATATTTGTAAATAACGTGTAAGGATTCGAACTTGTTGTTGTTTAAATTGGTAAGACGATTGACAGTTTCTATTTAATATATGTTGAATCTCTTTTTTTCTTTTTAAATTATATTTGAAAGGTAATCATTATTGAAAACATTTATCCTTGACACTATCAATATCTGCCCTCATCTAGCCGTAGTTAAAGAGGATAAGTTAGAGTATCTCCAACAGTATTGCTAGAAATAGAAATTTTTGGAATTTTTTTCCTCCAAACATCGTTGCTAAACCATTTGCTAAAAAAAAGAATTTGAAGTGTTTTCTAAATATATAGATTTCTTAATATATTCCACCAATAGCATAATTAATTGTTTAAGAGTTTTCAAAAAAATTTATTGGGATAATAAATATGATTTATATTTTAATAATATAAGTGATGATAGATTATGTAAAATAAAAAAGTTGTTGGAGATGGAGAAAATGGTTTTAGAGATTTTGATATTTTATTCTCTATTTTAGAAAAATTATAACAAAGTTGTTCGAGATGCCCTTAAAGTCTCATATTGTTTACATTTGAACATTTTCTCTTCAATATATGCTAAAACCTTATTCTCTTCATTAATTGCTTTTCTTAATAATGTAATTGGATTCCATGTGTCACATTTCATAAAAACTAAACCATTTTAGATACGATTTAAATTTTAAATATTTTTTGTGGTATAATTTATGTAAAAGAAATTAATTATAAAGAACATTAAGTGGGACGGTAAAATATTTTCTAGAATATTCGAAAAACATATAATATATTTTCTTAAAAGAAAGTCAAAGTTGCTTTTGTTTTTATTACAGATATTTTAATTAATATGTAATTTATTAAAACAAAATGACAACTCAAGTATTATAATCTTTATGGAACAAACGTACTGTATGGAATTATGAAATTTCTCGAAAAGTTAATTACATAAGTTTCAAATATAAACTATAAAAACCTAACCAATCTTTCAATAATCATGTTTATATTAAAAACAATGAAGATATTTATAAAAGATAACAATAAGTTATTTAATACAATGAAAATACTATCAAAGATGATAGAGTTCATTTATTAAGATCATTGTTTTAGATAGAGAAACAATGGAGAAATGTAAGATTGATTTATAAGATTTCCATGGTTTGTATTTGAAACTCTATTTTATATCAAATTTTTATNGTAATTTATTAAAACAAAATGACAACTCAAGTATTATAATCTTTATGGAACAAACGTATTGTATGGAATTATGAAGTTTCTCAAAAAGTTAATTACATAAGTTTCAAATATAAACTATGAAAACCTAACCAATCATTCAATAGTCATGTTTATATTAAAAACAATGAAGATATTCATAAAACATAGCAAAAAGTTATTTAATATGATTGAAATACTTATAAAAGATGATAGAGTTCATTTGTTAAGATCATTGTTTTAGATAGAGAAACAATCGAGAAATTTAAGATTGATTTATAAGATTTCCATGGTTTGTATTTGAAACTCTATTTTATATCAAATTTTTATCAAAAAGAAAAAAGCAGTGACACGATTTCTCATAATGAACTTAAAATGATATCTTTAACTTCGGTAGGATTCTATAATTTGCTCTTTAATTCATTTAAAGAAACATATCATACTTGATTATCCATCATATAACATATATACAAAATAGACAACCATGTTTACTCTCAAATAAGAGAGAGATAGACAACGAAAATATACGTGCATCTGAATCAAAAAATATAAGGGTAATAATGACATTTCACATAGAGGACTTTGAGAATCCATTGCAACTCTCAAATTCTTTAGCTCTTCCATTGTGGATTTCTTTTCCAGATTCAAAATTTTTCCCATTCAGTCGTAACGACAATTGGCCACTTCATCGAGTCTCGTTGCTTTTCCATTGGTGCTATCAGCTTTTGCTCAAATGAGACCTTATTCGGGTATCGTTGTAATGACGATCGTACATTACCCTTGTCGCCATTGCTTGCGATCTTGGAATTCCGGATCTTCAGTGAGTCGAGAGTCTCTATATACCTTTGCACTCTCTTTACCTAAAAGAAAATTATTTAAAATAATCGAATGTCAAGGGTCTTCTTAATGCATATTGTATATGTATATAAAAAGGTTTTAAGAAAATATAAATAAATAAAAAGTGTTACTATCAAGATTACATGTGTAAATTGTAATATCATTTAAATGCAAAGAACTTCTGAGATCTTCATTCCAATCGCATTTTCAAAAGTAAATTTAAAAGTATAGTACCTGCATTCTCCTTTGCAATTTCACATCTCCATCTGCTATAATTCCATCCAATTTGATCAATTGCGACATCAACAACTCGATCAAATTCAATAAGACTTTCTCCACAACTTTCTTCCCACCATAAATCTCTATTTCCAAAATACCAACCTGCCCATTTTGTGTTATTATTAAGAAACAAAACGTCGGAAATTTAATCCATTGATTTGAAGCCATTTAGCTCCAAAATTAAACTAAGATAAATTTTATTAATTACCTGTTTAGCAAGTTTATCGATCTCTGTACTAATCTCAACAATCTCCCTTTTAGCCCTATCCATTTTTGTAGCTTTAAGATTTTCAAGAAGCCTTTTTTCTCGACTTAGTATATCATCAAAAACCACCATTCTTGATCCGTTTTTGACTCCTGCTACATCTAGATACGCTTTCGAGTCTCTTTCTTTGTCTTTAAATACTATTTTTTGATCCAAAGGATTCAATCCCGTTGGTCCTCCCAACATTTTCTTCAGTTCCCCTGCACATCAACATCAAATTCCCAATTACCAAACCATAGGAAACACAAGAAGGAATTTATACACATCAAAGGTCAATTTCACCGAGAAAAGGGCCATTGATTGGTATCCAGGTTATTAGTAGAGCTCAACCTCAATGAGGTTTAAGGTTCAAACCTCGCCAAACATAACAAGGGTGTTTGAGTATTTGCCGTGTATACATTGCATAGAGTACTTGGTTTTCCGTTATATTAAGAAATGATCTCCACTCTTGAATAAATCCTAATCGATGATTTAACCGAAAATACCCTTCTAAGCTAATTTGAAAACTTGATTTGAACCATTAATTAAATCATCACTAATTAAAAAGCAATCAATGGTCCAAATCTCTCCTTACACTTTTCACCAGTTATATACGTACACACACCCTCATTCTATATGTATTTTTGTCGTCGTACCGTAGAATGTACTATTAATATATCTTTTATACAAATGTATATAAATAGAACATAAAATTAATGAAAATTTAATTAGAAATTACCAAAAGTTGCTTGAGATTTTATGTTGACTTCATGATAGGATGAACCATATTTGACTTTGACTTTAATGGTGGGAACTATAGTTTGACTTTGGTTAACATCTGAGTTCCTCTTCTGCACCAACATTCCACATGGCCTGAGTTCCCAACCACTCAAACCCACCTCCCTCCCACCACCACCGCCGCGGGCAGTGGCAGCTCCGCCTCTTGCCGCCGAAATGTTTCCAAGATTTCTTGATTTCACACTAGTACCCAACATTATCCTCCTTGGAAAATTCAGATGAAACTGTAACACTAATATATGAAAGAAAAATTCAAAGTGGAAAATGTAAAAAAGAAGGGTTTTTGAGAAGTGTTGATGAAGTTTTTGGAAACTTAAGGAGGAGGAAAACCATGAATGAAGAAAGAACCAAGATTCTGACCCACTTTTACAGACTTTCAACTTATAACCCCCCTCTTGTGTTTTTGTGTAACTAATCAAAGAATTTGGTTTGGTTTAGTTGGGTTTTGGTTCAAAGGAAAAAAAAACACAGAGTTTTTACACACTTGTATGTGTATGTTGTGTATGCAATGATGGAAAGAGAAAACAAGATCATATATATATACCTACACTACATACATATTATATATATATATATATATAAAAGAAAGGGGGAAAGAATAAAAGGAAAGGCCATGGAAGAAAGGGTGTCCACATAAACATCAATTAAACATGCATTTTACTATTTGATAGTTGATACTACTACAATTGCAATAAAATAATTAGAAGAATAATTGAATGGATATTTAAATCTTAAGTTAAAGTCTAAAATATATAAATACAGGTGGTGTTTGTTTACCTCTTAACAGTTCCATCAAGAGACAAACTCTAAATCATTAAGAGGTGAATCTTGTTTGTTGAGAAAATGGACTGCCTCTTAATGGTTTCAAAACCCTCTGAATGATTTAGTATCCTGAATGTCTCTTAACTATTCAGAGTCCGGATTTCATGCTCAATAATTATCGAACCACGCACCATATTTCATTTTGGCACCAGTCATTCCGACCATTTAACCGTAATGTGTGGCTTTTTTTCATTTCCTAATTGAATTAATCACATTGTACACGTTTAATGAGATGATGTAACGGTTTGCAAAATGTGGTCAATTAAACAAGAAAAAGACTGTAAAAATAGATTATTATGTGGATTGCTTTTTAATATTAATTTTTCTGTTAAAAAAAAAACTTATATTTTGATGTATATATATATATATATGTTTTTAATCGATTAGACCCAAAATTAAGAAAAAGTTTGTACCCAAAAAACCGAACAGTGAAAGATATGATATGATTTATTTTATTATTTAATGTTATATTTTTTATTTTATAATTAAAATTAAAATAGAAAAAGAAAACAGAAGCACCAGCAAAGATTGAAAAGGACAAGAAAAAGAAGCCAGCTGTGTGCCTCTCTCACCTTCTTCCTTTCCAATCATTATCTTCAAAATTTTACGCTGCAGATATCCATCTTATTATATTTATTATTATACATCAAGCTTCTACTTTCTAAATGACATAGCGTGTCATTAACGTTAACCCTTAGCTTTAGGAGTTATGACGAAGTCACGGTGTGATAACTCATGCACGCGTTTCGATACGAAGTCGACGAGGTGTCCATACGGACATCCGACTAATCGTCGGCGACCATGGACCGACCCGAAAGCCGGGGTATCGCCACATGCTCACCCCATGAATCGAACCCAGGTAGACAGGGATGTCATCCCGACCACTAGGCTACTAATGCTTTGACAGTCATTGTGTTTTTCAATATATGACTTATGATGGTAAATTTGTTTATCGTATATATTGATGAAAATTCAATGGTTTTGATATCGGTAAGATCCTACCTCAACCATTAATCAAGGGGAACTATAAATGGACCCTCCTATGAGATGAATGAGTCTTTTATGTGAGTATACAGATAAGACTCGGTATAGGAGGGGTCTACTTTTATGTGAGTGTATTAAAAATCAAAGGGGGTCTATATAACAACACCCTTAATCAATTATTGATACTATTTTTTTTATTTATTTAATTAAGAAATGGTGTAATAGTAATTTAGTATTTAAAATTTAGAATTAACATTTTTACTTTTAACATTTATCTTTTTTTTCTTTTTTGATAAGGTTCATCTGGGCTTTGCCCAGATTACATCCTTGATAATTTTTACCGAGAGCTAAAACATGCTCCCCTGGGATTAATATTCAGTGGTCCCTGGTTGCTCACTTCCGGATTCGAACTTGGGTTGGTTGTTACACTTTCCACAAACCTTAACCAGTAGGTTGTCCCATTGGGGTTTTTAACATTTATCTATTATTAAAGGGCTTCCTTAAATTTCTCAAATCAATTTGGCTAGACATGCAACCCTAAGAAAAATCAGAAAATCCCTAGTGGACCAGTGGCCACAAGTTTGTTAACGCCTAGATTCGAACCATGGGTATGTAGATGGATTACTAGTCACATTCCCCACAAGCCTTAACCAGTACACCATAATCTTTGTGGTTCAATATTAGATTATTCTATAAAATATTAGAATTTGTTCATAGTATTTCCTATAGAAAACAAATCTGTGTTTTTTAGTGTTAATAGAAGAGGTTATGTACCTGTTTTTTATAAGATATAATGGAGAAGGAGGTATGATTTCATGTTTTTGATTATTGGGTTTATATATATATATATATATATATATATAT
>LUCG01119302.1:0-16653 GCA_001633085.1 Carthamus tinctorius
ATATATGTATATATTAAATTTATATAATAATTTATAAAAAAAACTATATCATAAATAAGAAAAGAAAAAAATGATAAAAACCCCCGTTGTGGAGTTTTGTTAAGGTTCTTAATTTGTTGAGTTAGCAATGATGTAGCATGGAAAAATATAGCAAGTGAGGTTCTTATAGGTTCCACCAGTGTGGGATGTGGATGCTCTTAAAGAGACCTAAGAAATCATAACATATAATTAGAAGTAAAAATAAGTTAGTAGACAATAAGAGCCCAAAAACATAATAACTAATTGTATTTGGGGAGGGAAATTAACAAAAATTTATTGTTCATTCGTTGTCTGCTATTCTTTATTGCATCTCTAATATTTTTATTAGCTACCAATATCCAATGATATTGGCTATTCCTATATCTATATGTTTGACTGTTTCTATGTTTTAACAATTCAACGAACAACTGTTTTAAGCTCAATTGCTTGCCATTAGTATATGTTTTTTGTTGGATAGTTTTATCTATTATGTTTGTCTTTATTATTACTATCTGCTTACGTTGTTTGCCTAATTCCTTATGTTGGTTATTGTTATAGCTTTTTACTTGTACACATGATTTTATACTATGTTTGACTTCATTGGGTTTCCACTACACACCGCAAGATATATTTAAGTACTCAAGCAACAATTTATTTAGATTGAAGATTATTGGTCTCACTAATTATTTACTTTTATTGGATCTTAACTATTCATCTTTACTTCCACTCACTCTCTCACTTACTCCCTCCATATAAGTTCTCTTTTTCACATCAAAATAACACATTGTTATGAATTAAAAAAATTCTGATCTTTTAAAAAATTTATCAACCATTGTAGATTTGTAGATATATTTATATTATATTTTAGGACTTCAAAATTATCCTTGTGTTTCCCGATACATTGTATTCTTGGATGCTAATTAGCTAATAAAAGAATACATAAATTTCAAGTAATTGTGGTTTTTGATTACTAGAAGCCAATGATGGTCGTCCGAGGGATTTGTCGGCGCGTATAAGTCGTCCCAAAAACCACGGTTAAACCAAAAAAAAANTTGTAGGATAAATGTGTCATCGTCTGAAGGATATGACGATAGAGATATAGATATAGGAGTTAGATTAGAAGTATAATATCTTGTAGCTATCTACTTGTATCCATCCCTATTTAAAAGGCTTTATGATTAATGGGAATTACATATTTCATTCTCTATATTAGTTGTTATTCTAACTCTATTTTCCTTTAACACGTCATCAGTATGTAAAACTCAAAATCGTTTTCACTGTATCTATGTGGTTGTTCGGCCTGTTGTCCGCCAATGTTGAATGACTTGTCAGAAAATTGCGTCACTACTTTATATTCCTTGCTCATTACCATGTCTGCTATAATTGCAAGTAAGTTTTTGCTTTCGGTTTGTATTGATATATGAGAAAAACTAGACTTCTTGCTTGTTTGTTATCAACGACCATGATGGCGAGCCACATCAAAAAAACAAAAAATAAAAATGAAAACAAGCAGTCGGGCATCATAACTTAAGAATAGTTTCCAATGCTTTAGAAGCTTTGGAAAACTTTTCAATGTCACTTTTTGCCTGTTCTAACTCTCCCTTAACCTTTTCTAATTCAGATCTAGATTTTGTCAGCTTTATCTCATATTGGTCTTTTTCCCATTTCCAATAATTTTGATCATAAGAAAACTGAAGTTTATTGGCTTGAAAAGCCTTGATTTGTTCTTCAAAATTTTCTATGACCACCATGTACTCTCTCCTACTTTGTTCTAACCTCCTGATACTATCACACATGTCCTAATTATGATCCCTATACATCTTAACAGTCTCAAGACAAGCTTTAGAACAAAGTTTAGAGGATACCTCTGTGGGAATTTCTGAGCATGATGGTTCTGATACTTCTGCCATTAGTGCTTGGTTCTGGACAGTATCTTCAGCCTGATCACTCTAATCAAATCCCAAACCTTCTTAAGATACCAGTGCTTGTGAACTTCCTCCATTGGCACTTCTGTTGTTTTGAAACTTTGAAGGTTGAGAGTTGTTGTTGTTGTACTGCTTCTTCCCAGATTCCACCTCTGCATTCTCTTGCAAAGTGTCCCAATTCATGACACTTGTAGCATTCAACCCTTGATTTATCAAAACCTGCTCCATCATCTCTCTTCATAGCAAAGTTGTTCCTACCAGTTCTCTTGATGAACCTTTTAATCCTCATTGTTAACATGGCCATCTGCCATTTAATGTCCATCTCTTCCAGATCATCAGCATTGATCTGTTCAAGGTCATCAGTGATCAACGATGACTTAGCATGGCTTGCAAGAAAAGCCTCTAGAACAGCATCATCAGATCGTTCTTGCTTAGAAAAACAAGTAGTATTAACATTATCACCAGCAGTAGTATTGGTGAAGGCAGTACTATCATTGGATAATAGTGTTGCATTGTGTGAATATCCTGCTGGTCTTCTTTTGGCTTCCACTTCTGCTTCAAAGACCCTGAGATCATTGTAGAGATCATCAAGTTCCTTGTCGTCCAAGTCATCATTCTGCCTGAATGAGACAGCATAGATAGTCCATTCCTCTCAAAGAGATCTGAGGAATTTTCTATTTACATCATCTCTCTCCATCTTAACACCACAAGTAGCCAATTCACCAATCAGCTTGTTAAATCTATCAAAAGTTTGAGTTATCGACTCATTCTTTAAAGACATAAAGTTTTCATACTGCTGTTTGAGAATAGCCTTCTGATTTTTTTTTGTGCTTTTAGTTCCTGAGAATCTCTTCTCCAAGGTAGTCCAGAGAGCCTTGGCTGCCCAACCTTTGCGGAAATAAAACTATCACAGATATTCAAAACTTCCAAAAGTTGAACTACAAAATTTCTAGTCAAACTCATACAACAATTGAAATAAACATACTAACTAGCAACTGAGAATACTAAACACTGTAATTTAAGGGACGTTAGCTAACTTCCTCTCTGCTAGCCGGCTTCAAGCCTTGCTCTTATCCTTATCCACGCCCTGTCTACCTAAAAAAGGTTTAGTTTAAAAAACGAGGGTTAAACCAACGGTCTAGTGAGCTCCCTTAAAAGCAACATCACTTTCTTTCCTTTAAAAGCCTCGCAGTTCATAAATCAAAGCATTTAAAATAAACATTTAATAAAATGCTTCATGCTCACACTCATAACACATCTACTGGCCCTCATCGCGTTATTTCCCACGCACACATGTGGCAACGTAAGGGATCACACCTGCCCGAATTTGGGGTCACATCTCCCCGATTGGCCAGTACATTCCCCACCCCATGCAACTTACATACTATGCAAATGCAGATGATAATGCAAGTTCAAAATTTACCTTTCCAGCAATAGGAAAACATAATATAGAACCGATATAAAAACATGTTTTCGTTTCAAAGTATCTGTTTCAAGGTAAGAGGTACGATTAGCTCGATCCAAACTTCCTGAACCAACGTTCTTAATCCCAAATGACCCAAATTTTAACACGAAAATATTCCTATCGGAACCAAGTCAGAATCCAGTCGGGTCGGAAATTCCTCGAGTCGGGAACGCAGTCAAGGCCCAGTCGAACCCAGTCGGGTCGGGTCTGACTCTCCGGGTCGGGATACTCAAATCCGAGTCGGAAAACCAGTAATCCAAGTCGGGAAACCAGTAATCCGAGTCCGGAAACCAATAATCTGAGTCGGGAAACCAAATCCGAGTTGGGAAACCAATAATCCGAGTCAGACAATACCCAAATCTGAGTCGGACAATACTCAAATCCGATTCCGACAACTAGTCCTAGTCGGACAATACTCAAATCCGAGTCGGACAACTAGTCCGAGTCGGACAACCTACAAAATCCGAGTCGGACAACCCAAAGTCCGAGTCGGGAAACTGGGACTTCAAGTCAGACAACTGGATTATTTACAGAACCTCACGATTTTGTTCAAAAACAGCTATAACTTCTAGCTAAATCACCCGAAAACAAAAGAGATTAATTACTACTAGCTAGGATGAGAGTCTTACCAAATTTTAAGCTTCAAAACGATGATTTCTTCTTCTTCTTCTTCCTATCTTCCTCTGCTCTTTTCTTCCTCTGCTCTGAAAGCGGCTGCTCACACACACACACCTTTAGATTTTCTTTACCCTAAATGGAAAAGATGACGCCTCCCCTCCTTTATATGACATACGCCCCAGGCCCACCTTTCTTTCTTTCTTTATTTCTTTTGACCTATGGGCCAAGCCCAATTTATTTCTTTATCCTTCTTTTTCTTAGCAAATAGCCCAATAAAATTTGGGTTATTACATCACTCCCCCTTACAATAACTTCATCCGCTGAATTCACTCTTGAAGAGATAACCTTGGGTACTTTACCCTCATTTCCTCTTCGCTTTCCCACGTAGAGTCTTGACCTTTGTGAAATTTCCACTGCACTCTTACTAAGCCGATTTCCTTTGTTCTTAGCTTCCGAATCTTACGATCTAATATCGCAATTGGTTCTTCGACGTAAGTCAGTTTCTCGTCCATTATTATCTCTTCCAAAGGAATTTCTAAATCAGCCTCCGCCAAGCAGTTCCTAAGGTTCGACACGTGGAAGGCCTGGTGAATTCCACGCAAAGATTCAGGTAGTTCTAGCTTATAGGCGACCTCCCCTACTCTTTCGATAATCGGGAACGGACCCACAAAGCGAGGAGTTAGCTTCCCTTTCTTTTCAAAGCGGACCACACCCTTCCACGGTGAGACTCTCAACATCACCTTATCTCCCACTTGGAATTCTATCGGCTTCCTTTTCTTGTTTGCGTATATTCTCTGACGATCTTGCGCTGCTTTCATTCTTTCACGTATTTGCCGGATCTTATCGGAGGTGACTTGCTCGATTTCTGGGCCTGTCAGTTGCCTCTCCCCCACTTCGTTCCAATACAAAGGGGTTCTGCATTTACGTCCGTACAACGCCTCGTATGGCGCCGCCTGTATGCTGGCATGGTAACTATTGTTGTATGAAAACTTTATCAAAGGTAAGTGAGTTTCCCACGACCCCTTGAAGTCTAAGACGCAGGCCCTTAACATTTCTTCCAATGTCTGGATCGTATGTTCACTCTGTCCATCCGTCTGTGGTGGTATGCCGTACTCATCTTGAGTTGCATGTTCATCTCTTTCTGAAAGCTCTTCCAAAACCTCGATGTAAAACGATTATCTCGGTCGGATACTATGGATAGTGGCACTCCGTGCCAGGTTACTATTTCCTTCATGTATAGTTCTGCCAACTTCTCCATCGGGTACGTCTCCTTGGTCGGTAAGAAGTGAGCCGATTTGGTGAGACGATCAATTATCACCCAGATGGTGTCATTCCTTTTCGGTGTTCTTGGCAACTTCGTTACGAAGTCCATGGCAATATCGTCCCATTTCCACGTCGGGATCTCCAATGATTGCAACTCTCCGAATGGGCGCTGGTGCTCCACTTTTACTTGCAAGCAAGTCACGCATCGCTCGATATAGTGGGCGATATCTTTCTTTAATCCCAGCCACCAATAATTCTGACACAAGTCTCGATACATCTTGTTGGTACCTGGATGAACTGAGTACCGTGATTTATGCGCTTCCTCTAACACCTTTTTACGTAGTCCACCGTGCTTGGGGATCCAAACACGATCACCCAAACATCTCAACCCTTCGGTGTTAATTCTCAAAGCTGCCAAACTCCCCGCTACTCGCTCGCTCTTTTGGTTTTCTTCTTTTGCCGCTTCTTCCAGACATACCCGGATCTGGGCTCTAAAATCTGAGGTTACTTTTATATGGTAGGCTATGACGCTTGGCGACTCTCCTCTTTCCTTTCGACTCAACGCATCAGCCACAACGTTCGCCTTACCAGGATGGTAAAGGATTTCGCAGTCGTAGTCACTCAAAAGTTCCACCCATCGTCGTTGTCTCATATTCAATTCCTTCTAGTTGAAGAGATGTTGAAGGCTCTTGCGATCGGTGCAGGTCTGACATCTTACACCGTAGAGGTAATGTCTCCAAATCTTTAAAGCGAACACTACTGTTGCTAGCTCCATGTCGTGCGTCGGGTAGTTCTTCTCGTGCTTCTTCAACTAACGGGACGCGTACGCGATTACCTTACCTTCTTGCATGAGAACACATCCCAACCCAAGCTTTGATGCATCGCTGTAGATTACGAAACGCTCCGTCCCATTAGGTAACGAGAGGATTGGGGCGCCACTTAGTCTTTCCTTCAAAATCTGAAAGGCATCATCTTGAGCCTTAGTCCAGACAAACTTCACATTCTTCTTAGTCAACGCTGTGAGCGGGTGGCTATAATAGAGAAGTTCTGGATGAACTTTCTGTAATAGCCTGCTAAACCTAGGAAACTTCGCACTTCAGACGGGGATCTGGACGGTTCCCACCCCCGTATCGCTTCAATCTTCGCTGTATCAACCTTGATACCTTCAGCAGATACTACGTGACCCAGAAACTGCACCTCTCTCAACCAAAACTCACACTTGGATAGCTTTGCAAATAGTTTCTCTCGTTTCAACAAGTCAAGAACTTGACTAAGATGTTCCTCGTGCTCTTCTTGCGTTCGTGAATAGACTAAGATATCGTCGATGAAGACGATCACGCACTTATCCAATAACGGGCTGCAAACACGATTCATTAGGTCCATGAATGCTGCCGGTGCATTCGTCAAACCGAACGGCATAACCAGAAATTCATAGTGACCATATCTCGTACGGAAAGCTGTTTTAGGCACATCCTCTTCTCTTACCTTCAACTGATGATAACCCATCGTAAGTCGATCTTCGAGAAGTAACTGGCTCCTTGCAACAGATCGAACAAGTCGTCTATCCTCGGAAGTGGATATCTATTCTTGACTGTTATTTTATTCAACTCTCGGTAGTCTATGCACATTCGCATGGAGCCGTCCTTCTTTTTCACAAATAACACTGGTGCTCCCCACGGGGAGGTACTCGGACGTATAAACCCTTTTTCAGTAATTCTTGAAGTTGAGTCATCATTTCTGCCGGGGCTAGACGATAAGGTGCACGTGCAACTGGGGTCTGGGGCTGCCCCTGGCACCAGATCGATTCGGAACTCTACCTGTCTATCCGGGGGCAATCCAGTTAGGTCATCAGGGAATACCTTTGGGTACTCCCTCACTACAGATATCCTCCATACTCCTCTTCTCCTTCTTGATGTCTATAACATGGGCTAAGTATCCCACACACCCCTTGCCTAAGCTTCGCCTCATTCTCGCAAGAGATATCACACATGACTTCCTCTCTCTCCGGTTACCATAAACCACTAATTCAGACAATCTCTAGCCATATGCCCACTCTTACCACACTTGAAACACCTTGGGTTACCCACTAAGCAATCTCCCTTATATGCTCGATTACACTTCCTGCAAAAGCGATCATCCACTCGCTAACCCACGCGCTGATCAGTTCTCTGACTCTTTCCTTTTCTGTTATCATAGGTCGGCCCGCTCCATCTCCTTTTATCAACACCTCGCTCCCCTGCTTGTTTGTCCTTCTCTCTCTCAGTGAGTTCTGCTGCATCAATAGCAGCCCTGAAAGTTTCTGGATTTCGGGTATCCACCAGCTCTCGGATACTGCTCTTCAAACCCCAAATATACCTCTAGATTCTTCGCTCCTCAGTCGGCACATATAACTCCACAAATTTTGCTTTCTCAATGAACTGTGTCGTGTACTCCTTCACTGTCAGATTCCCCTGTTCCAAACGATGAAATTCTTCTTCTAGCTTCTTGATGGCTACAGTAGGACATAATTGCGCCTTGAACCTCCTGACAAAGTCGTCCCAGGTTGTGCCCTTAGCAACTTCTGCAGCCCTGCCTCCTGATTCCATGGTCCACCAGTGCATCGCCTCGCCCTTCAGTAGGGACAACACATACATCACCCGGTCTTCGTCAGCACACTTGCAAGTTTCGAAGACAATTTCCATCTCCCCCAACCATCTTAGTGCCACAATGGGATCCCGCTCTCCTTTGAAGGTGGGAGGTTTGCACACGGCAAATTCTTTGTAGTTGCATCCTCGAGCTCTCCCCTGGACTATCTTCTCTGACGGCGTCGAGTGAGATTGATCCTCCCCGACAGTTTCGTCTGGACTTGTTAATTCTGACCCACCCTTGCCTCCTTGGGTTGCTTTCTTTTGTTCAGCCAGAAGAGTCTATAGGGCTTCCTCTATCCTCCCCATTTTGTCATCAAAGGCTTCCTTAGTGACAAAGCCCTGACCCTTAGCTTGGACACTCGCCGAACTCTCGACCCGTGCCTCAGATCGTCCCTCAAGTGTCGCCATGCTCTTTGATCTTCAGACAATTGGGGTTTTCGGTCGGGTCTCCGGCTCATGAGTCGCCGCTCGTTGTGGAATTCTCCCTCTTCCCCTTCCGCGTCCCCTTCCCGCTCCTCTCCCTCTTCCAGCTGGCGCTCCCGGGGCCGCAGTCCTCTTAGGAGCAGCCCTCCTCCGGGGTGCCACCTCTTTCTTAGCTGCTGGATTCGATCCACTTCATAAAACGCGTCCCGCCATTCCACTTAACTGGTACACATAAAACAGGCTTAAGTTAGAGACCCTAAACCACTGACGCAATAAGTATTCACATGCACAAAGGAGTTCGCAACTACGCTGGCCAGGCGTAATTACTACCTCGCTAAGCACATGTTAATCCTTATTCCCCTGCAGGCAACACCCTCACAGTCTCGACCTATGGCCTCCTAGATTCTCAGTTGCGTCTCTTGATCCTACAATTTAAGACTAGGCCCGTCCGGTCACCTAATTCACTTAAGGGTTTACTTCACGAAGGTGTATCCAACTTGTCACGAAAAGTTATTGTATGTACTGTACTTCCATTTTTACCGTTTGGCGTATCAAAACTATCAAAACCTACCATCTAATGTATTTTGTAACAAGTTGGATACACTTTCGTGACAAGTTGGATACATTAAATGATAGGTTTTGATAAAGTTGGATACATACAATGACCATTTCTTAAACTTTGATATGCCAAATGGTAAAAATGAAAGTACAATACATACAATAACTTTTCGTGACAAGTTGGATACACTCTCATGAAGTAACCCTTCACTTAACTATGGCTCTGATACCAATTGTAACAACCCAACCTTTGCGGAAATAAACTATCATAGATATTCAAAATTTCCAAAAGTCGAACTACAAAATTTCGAGTCAAACTCATACACTAATTGAAATAAACGTACTAACTAGCAACTGAGAAAACTAAACACTATAATTTAAGGGACGTCAGCTAACTTCCTCTCTGCTAGCCGGCTTCAAGCCTTGCTCTTACCCTTATCCACGGCCTGTCTACCTGAAAAAGGTTTAGTTTTAAAAACGAGGGTTAGACCAACGGTCTAGTGAGCTCCCTCAAAAGCAACATCAATTTCTTTCCTTTAAAAGCCTCGCAGTTCATAAATCGAAGCACTTAAAATAAACATTTAACAAAATGTTTCATGCTCACACTAATAACACATGTACTGGCCCTCATCGCGTTATTTTCCACGCACACCTGTGGCAACGTAAGGGCTCACACCTGCCCGAATTTGGGGTCACACCTCCCCGATTGGCCAGTACATGCCCCACACCATGCAACTTACATACTATGCAAATGCAGATGATAATGCAAGTTCAATATTTACCTTTCCAGCAATACGAAAACATAATATAGAACTGATATAAAAACAGGTTTTCGTTTCAAATTATCTGTTAAAGTGAGAAAAACTCACCTGCTCGCGAAATCCCAACTACTACCAACTTCTCGATGACACACCTACAAGGTAAGAGGTACGATTAGCTCGATCGTAACTTCCCGAACCAACGTTCTTAATCCCAAACGACCCAATTTTTACACGAAAGTATTCCTATCGGAACCAAGTCAGGATCCAGTCGGGTCGGAAATTCCTCCAGTCGGGAACGCAGTCAATGCCCAGTCGAACCCAGTCGGGTCAGGTCTGACTCCCTGGGTCGGGATACTCAAATCCGAGTCGGGAAACCAATAATCCGAGTCGGACAATACCCAAATCTGAGTCAGACAACTAGTCCGAGTTGGACAATACTCAAATCCGAGTCGGATAACTAGTCCGAGTCGGACAATACTCAAATCCGAGTCGGACAACTAGTCCGAGTCGGACAACCTACAAAATCCGAGTCAGACAACCCAAAGTCCTAGTTGGGAAACCGGGCTTCAAGTCGGACAACTGAATTAACTATAGAACCTCGCGATTTTGATCAAAAACAGCCATAACTCCTAGCTAAATCACCCGAAAACAAAATAGATTAATTAATACTTGCTAGGATGAGAGTCTTACCAAATTTGAAGCTTCAAAACGATGATTTCTTCTTCTTCCTATCTTCCTCTGCTCTGAAAGCGGCTGCTCACACACACACCTTTAGATTTTCTTTACCCTAAATGGAAAAGATGATGCCTCCACTCCTTTATATGACATGGGCCCAGGCCCACCTTTCTTTCTTTCTTTTGACCTATGGGCCAAGCCCAATTTATTTCTTTTTCCTTCTTCTTCTTAGCAAATAGCCCAATAAAATTTGGGTTATTACATTGGCATCCGCACAATTGCAGAATTGATGTTGATATTCGTTAGGAACATCCAGAAGCAGTATGCTTAAGGCTTTAATCTCTATCTTTCTTGTTTTTCTTTCACTGTCATTTTCAGGAGGTCTTCTTCCATCTTCACCCAATTGTCCTTCTGCAGAAGGACCATTCTTAATAACATCCCACATAGAGTAGTCTGTTAGGAGAATATACTGCTTGATACTGATTTTCCACATGTCAAACTCGTTTGGTTTGAGCATGGGATCCTTGGAAACTAAAACTCCATCTTGTCCTTCCATTGTTCTTGATATCTGAGTTTCAAAGCTCTGATACCACTTGTCAGGATCGATCAGATTCAAACAAGAATCTTAAACAACTCAGAAAATATTGCTAAAAAAGTTTGCGGAATAACACTTTAACAAGTAAGAACAATTTGAAGCAAAATCACTTTTATATTGACTGAAAGTTGAATAATTACAATCACAAGCCCCAATCTACTAATTAGAATCAATAGACGTGCACTACTTCTCTAATGCAAGGATCAAGAACAATCTTGAGGCTCTAATTTTCTCTCACTCAACAATCTCTCAAAATCTGTATATCTAACAAACTATCAATTCATCTATTTATACAAACTACAAGAAAACTATTAAAGGAAACAAAATCTTCTGATAAATCTTCTTCAAAGTTACCTTCAATCTTCTTCTTCACGAAATCTCCAAGCAGTAGTAATAACAAAAGCAGTACTAACTACACTGGCAGTACTAACCAGCAGTAGTAACTTACAACTGGCAGTAGTAACCAATAGCAGTAGTAACACCTTAACAACACTTCCATTACTACTGTTGGTCTTCGACTAGCAGCACTTTCTTCATCATCCTTCTAGCCGTAGTAATTGATACTACTGTTAGTCTTCTTTCAATAGTAGCCGCAGTAGTAACCTTTAGCCATTTGTTCAAGCAGTATTAACTCTGAATACTTGATTCTTTCATTGCACAAATAATCTTTTTACAGTACTTCTGAAAGAAAACAAATACATCAAAATTTCTAACAACATGAGCTTATAATTTCCCTAAAGAAAGAGGGGGGTTGACAATGGAACTTCAATACCTATTTATGAGTGACTAATGTAACAGACTACTGGTAATTATTTGCTGATATTAGTTATATGTCTAACCCATACAAAAGTTGTTCCTACCCATACAAAAGTTGTTCCTAAATTGCATAAGGAATTCTAAGCAAACCTTATCTACCTCTTTGAACCATTTTAAGAATATTACTTTACACATATTAGAGGAGTTAATATTTTGGGTTAAACCAACATCCTACTAGCATATATGGAAATAATGCATTATGTATCAATAGATGAAAGTAAGATACATTAAGGGTGATAACACAAAGCACATTGCTTATGTCGTTATATAATCAACAATAATAAATTCTCCCCTAGATTCAAGTAAATCAAGTAAGATGCCTAAAGAATGTGATATTTTACCAAACCATTACCCAAAACCATATTTGGGAAACATGTAAAAAGTATTTATATACAAATGTTTCTATAACTCCCTTGATTAATGCACGAATCAGGGGGAGTGATAGACAAAAGGGGGAGTCTGCTATATATGTGATATTGGTATGTTGTGCTCTTTCCTTCACCCAAGGTTTTATTTTTTCCATTGGGTTTTGTTCCTTGGGGTAAGGTTTTAGTGAGGCAACTATGTATATACTCTCTTGTTTTCTTAACTCTTATGATTAAGGTACAAATCATAGAAAATGTTAGACTAAAGGAAGAGTCTATATTGCAAAGAAACTGGTGCGTTGTACTCTTTCTTTCGTCTTATTTTTATTTTTTTCCCACTGAGTTTTTATTTTGACGTAAGGTTTTAACGAGGCAACAACTGTGCACCACAACTCCTTTGACTCGGCACACGGGGGAGTGTTGTAAGATAAATGTGCCATCATTTGAAGGATATGAAGATAGAGAGAGATATAGGAGTTAGAATCGAACTATAATATCTTGTAGCTATCTACTTGTATCCATCCCTATTTAAAGTGCTTTATGATTACTGAGAATGACAGATTCACTTTCTCTATTCTATTGTTGTTCTATTCTTTTTTGAAAGGCAAAGAAAGGAAACCAAGGTGAAGAGCTTCGGCATGGCCATCACCCCCGCCGAGGAAACCTAAAATCTTATTAAAACACTAGCGAGGAGCTAGAACAAAACGTGATACAAAGATTAGGCAAGAGCCTCGACAGGGCTAATACACCAACTATCCAACTTGATATTACAATTAGAGCAACGACTATCGAACCACAAAGCTGAGATTCGTTGAATATCAGGAAATATATCCACGTTCTTCATCTTCTCTTTCTCACCAAACTCAGCATGAACCTTGTTTCTCCATTTCCAAATTGCCCAAGTTGCTACCCACATACCGATTTGAAAAGCGAATTTTGAAAGTCCTTTTTGCTCGGGCAGCAAACTAGATTGCTAAAAACATCAACGGAAAGCGGTCGAGAACTAGTACTTCCCCACCAAGTCCAGATTTTTCTCCAAATGGGATCAACCAAATTACATCTAAAGAAGTAATGATCTAACGACTCCTCGTGGCAATCACATAATTCGCAAAAAATTGAAGCTAAAGGAACTCGCCTACTCAGCAGATTAATTTTAATTGGAAGAGCATTATTCAACAACCTCCAGTTAAAAACGTTAACCTTTTTAGGCAGAATTTTCTACCAAAACAGTTTAAAGCCATCTGTTGCACTTGCCCTATGGAGTTTCTCATGCACGAAATTAGATCATTTACGAACCGTAAACATACCGGTGTTGTCCCAACTCCATGTCCAAGAGTCGGTATCTGTTGTTTTGAAACTAGAGGATGATAACACAGGTTTAACACAGGTTATTGTTGTTCTATTTTGTTCCTCCTTTTAACACAGCTTTAATTTTATTAAACAAAATTTATAGAGAAAAGTTTTATAAATAACAAGTTTAATAATTTATAAAAAATAAAATTTTATTTCTAGAAAATAAAAAAAATTAATTTTAACTAAAAGAAATTAACAGTAGATTTTGATTAAAATAAATAATTGATTAAAAAATTCGCCTGTTTAGTTACTTAGTAATTAAAATTAATCTAGAAAAATAAATAAACAATATTTTGCAACGGCCACCGAAAAACCAACTAGTTAATTTAAAATATATATATACACACACACACACACACACTAGGCAAGGTCTTGGCCGTCCTTAGACGGTCCGTGCCCACCGGTCTTATAAAGTGTAATGTTATAGTTGGAAACAAAATGTATGAACGTAGAAAATTAGATTTGGAGCCAGTTGTAGGTGTTTATATTATCTTTAACAAAACAAAACTATTTAACAATAGACATCGAGGTGTACCTTTTAGTGGTTGTAGCCTATACCTCCTACATGCGGCTACTTTTGGTTTACATTGTCATCTATGTACCAAAAAGAGTTTGAAACGTAAAAGGATTTTTTTATCAATGGTTCTTTAGGTGTCTACTGCTTTCCTCTTCTTGGAGTCTTTGGTCTTGTGTCCACTGAAGAGGAATATTCTTGTTTCTGGTTGTCGTTGATACATTGTCTCGTAACCTCTTGCAATAGCCACGATTGCCTCACCATTTGATTCCTTCTTTACAATGCCTTAAACTGTCTCTATTCTCGAGCAATTGCATCAAAAACTCGAGTTTCCTTTTGGAGTATGTTTTACCCTGCAAATAATGAAAGCAACTGACTTATATTGGAAGCAATGACATTATTTGTAAAGTGGTGGATCTTACAGCCTCAGACTTACGGAATTTACAATGTTTTCCCGCATGTACTCACATCATCACAAGCATCTGATCTATCACTAAGAGCCGATGCATCAAGCTTGGACCGAGTTCTGTACCAAGAATAATTTTCATCCCCTTCTTGTCCACCAAAGTATGTCTACTACACATGCTTGTAAATAGTCAACAATCGATATTGTGATGTAAACATGATATAGTTCTAAAAACTGACATGTTAGTTTCAATCTGGGAAGCTTTTCGTGTTGTTATTAGTTTATAATATATTTGAGATGCCTAGACTTTGACTGATCCTTGTTGCATATCGCATCTTATCTCAGTCTCTTATATCGCATCTTATCTCAGTCTCTTATATCTTCATCCCCATTTAGCTGCTTCATTTGATGGCACATAGCTATAACTTGCTTCACATAATTATCACATTGGATAGTCATTTGCCCAAAAAGCTTACCCGATAAGCAGTTATCGGAAAAAGTCAACACTATAATTTACTTGACCGGTAAGATTGTAGTCCGTCAAATTGGTATCTAATGCAACAATTTACCCGATAAGTGCTTACCGCTAAGAGTCGTCACCGTCACTTACCAGGGAAAACTCTCCATCCTTATCATCCTTTTACTGGGTAAGATTCTCGGCTCTTGCAATGTTCATCCAGTAACATAGATCACCTGGTAAGTGCTTACTGGGTAAGCGTTTAGTAAGCAGCTGCTAAATGTCCTATCCCGGTAACCTAAAATTGAATAAAATTGCAAACCCAAACAAAAAACATGGACCAAAGGTTGTAGAAGGCACCCCATGGCGAGAGACGCGCCTTTGGCACCATGTTATAGCGGATATGAAATGTAAGCTGTGAGGCAGGCATCTTGTGGTGTCCGTTTTTAAGGTGTTATTTGACTCCTTATTTTTAAAATTTTCCTTCCTTATATTGAGCTCTTGATATAACACTTCCATACCCCCCTTTCTCTCTCTCTCTCTCTCCCTCCCTCTATATACATACATATGTATGTATGTGTGTGCATGTGATATAGATATATACCTTTTCTTCTTTTTATATGAATTTAAATTGTTCAATATTAGTTATATCTTAACAGCAGAAAAACATATAATATATAGACTTGTCGTCATAAGCCACGCATTGAAAAACATCGTGGCCTTCCATGGCTTGAGGCCTGGCCTCATCATCACGGCCCACTCACGCCATTAGAGCCTAGACATGGTCATACTCATACCCCTTTAAAGTACCACATAAAAATTGTAATATTTACGTGTTGGCATTGGCATGCAAGTTTATGGGCTTTTCAATTCATCGAAATAAACTTCTCTAGAAGGTTATGATAACATCATTGTTCCATAATACAAGTAAATAAATCAAATAGCTTTTAAAAAGATGTGCCAATAAATATAGCAATACTCTTCTAAAAAGTCAAACGAGCCCATCAAAATTGCAAAAAAGATGCATAAATTAGTACTCGTTTAACAACTACAGTACATATCTCTACTTGAATGTCAATAGCACATGGCATACTAATTAGTACTCGTTTAACAACTACAATACATATCTCTACTTGTATACACATATGTTCCAAGAAGGTTAAAGAACATGAGAATTAAATTACACATATGGAATAACTGTTGCTAACCAAAATTGACGTTATAACGCTCATGAAATGAGATGAAGTAATAAGGTGTCACTATCTTTTATCATTGTTACCTTCATGGGAACACCATTAACTTCCAAGGGATTTTACTGCATAAAAACCAAGGATCCATAAATAAAAGTCTTTTTTTTCAGTTTGATTGACCAAATATGAAAATTGTAGCACTACATTAAGTGCAAAAGATATGAACTATTCTACATGTAAGCCAACAGAAAAATATTCGCAACCACACAATTATAGTGTCAATACAAATTTTACCGTGTTCCGAAAACATAGAAGAAAATCAGATATTGTTGAGATATAGAAGCAATACTCTTTTAGTTTGTAGTGAAGGGTGACTTTGTACCATAGACTGCCACTTGCAAGGAGACGGCTTTTGGTGTTGATTTGAAGCTCAATAAGATTGCCACTATTGCAGGTAGTATGTGGTATAAATCATAGAGGAATGTGGTATAAATCATAAATGTATACCCCATCCATCATGTTGTTGTTTTGGTGTTTACGGCTGGAAAATCATCAGTGTGGTATGTGTTAGGTTTTAATCAAATCTATTACCACATTCAAGCAACGGAAGCATATTAAAAAAAC
>LUCG01119347.1:0-10106 GCA_001633085.1 Carthamus tinctorius
CCCGATCTGACACGATGGTCAAAGGAATGCCATGCAGGCGTACCACCTCTGATATGTACAATCGTGCGAGTCTTTCCATGGTGTAAGTCCGTGCATTTAGCCATGATCACGAACTCCCAAATTTCCGACTTCAGGATCTCAGCATATCGGTACATCTTCATCCGTTCGTTCGCCACATATTCTCGGCAGAAAAGCGACTGCTCCAAGAATTTGTCAGTGATTTCATTCACCGACTCCGTAGTCTGCACCATCGATAAAAACTCTCCCGTGAGTCGTTCAACCTCTATCTGAGGTATGTACTGCTCCTGGAACAGCTCTGTGAACTGCTCCCAAGTCATGGCCTCAATCCGCTCTGGAGTCCATGACAACACTATCAAGTTCCACCAGTCATTGGCTGGACCTCTTAGTAAGTTCACGACGTACCTTACTTTTACCTCAGCAGCACAGAAACTGGTGTGGAAGGCACCCTCAATATCCGATATCCAGAGAACAACTGACACTGGTACCAGGCCCCTTAATCCGTTATCTCTTCCCTAGAGGTATTGCTACTATCGTAGGTACTATCGTATCCATGACACGCAAGCTTACGTAACCACACATGCATAACAATTACACATACATAACCATATAACGTACAGATAGAGTATTCACCTGGCAATAGGCTAGTCTCGCACACACTTTGCACGTAATAAGCTCAAGAAGGGTCACCTGTAACATTCACATGCACAATTATCAATACATAACCCAAAAGTGGGTTCCAAAGTCTAACCCGGCCCCTTTATCGAAATGACATAGCAAATCTAGACCAATTTCTACCAAACTTCAGCAAACACCTTATTTCATCATCCCTTAGGGGAGTACATACTAGAAAACCCCAAACGAACCTTAAAAGAAAAGGTAAAAAATCATAACAGTGCAAACGGCGGATTGGCCGCGGGTTGCTACCCGCCGAGTACCCGTGGATTCCTGTAGTTCGTACCCCAGTCGCGGGTTACGACCAAAAATCGAGGTTTTCACCTCTCAACTCCAAATCTCACGATTTTTAACCATAAACATGCTTATACATCATCCCTAATTGATACATAACAACAATAACAACATATATTTGCTACCCGAAATCACCCAATTGGGTGTTTATGCGACTAACAACACAAACATCTAACCTGTTAGTAATTATATGTAGAAGTTAGCAAACCAGTGATCTCACATCCAATGTTATAAGACACTGAAGGGTCACATTTGTGAAGACCTATAATTCGAGTAGTAAAATAACCTCATTTGGAGAGATTAGATTTATAATAGTAATTATAAATCAGTTATAAGGTTTCTGTTAGACGAATATAATTAATAGATTTATATATATGTTTATTAGTTAAATAAATATATATCAAATGATTAATTAATTCAGTAAATGCTTTGTATAGGATATTTATATAATTTGGAAATTGGTGTATATATATATCAGATATCGATATATATATATATATATGTATATGTNAAGGATTTTATTTCCAAAAGATAAGCATAATTTATTTGGAATTATCTTTAATATATGGTAAGTAAAACTTTAATGCGGTCGATCGCCGACCAGTCCACGGCCGATCGCCGGCCAAGGCACGACGTGACCAAGTCGTGGCCGAACCACACCAGGACTGCGGCAGAACCGCTAGTTGAGCGGTGGCCGAGCGGTGGCCGCTCGGCGCCGGTTGCCGACGGTGACCCTTTGTTGTTTTCGGCGTTTTGGAGTTCAGTACAATCCTTTTTTCGGGCCCAGATTTTTCAGTTTGATAATGGGCCTAAACCTAGAAATTTTGGACCAAGATTATGGCCTAAAAAGGTTTATTGGGTTTTTAGGCTTTTAACCCAAATTATTTTATTTTCAGGTAATAGTTTATTTAAAATAGTTATNCAGTTATATTACCTGATAAAAATAATATTTATATAAAAGGAATTTTGGGTTAAAATCCTAGTACTTTATTAAGTCGGTTTTGGAAATATCAAACCAGGTCTTTGACCTTAACCGCGAGCACCACCGCGATTAGCCTTGGCTTCGCGTTGGAGTGCGCCGGTGGTTAGCGCGCCGCCAAGGGCCACGGCCAGGCGGCTAGCGCACCAAGGCCGAGCCTTAACCAAAGGACCCGGCGGTTTTGGTCAAATGGGTCTCGTGTCGCGTTTTGACCAGTTGGTCGGACCACAACACAATTTCATATGATTTATTGGCCATTGTTTTAATGTTCCGAGCAGATTGTTCAGAACACACAGTTTCATATAACGATTTGGATAAAAGCCATATTTTTAGAAAGTTGGTTTTAATTTATAAAATAGATTTATAGTCTATAAGTCTTAGTATTTTTATAAATTAAGTAAGAACCAAATTTTAGAATAAAATATTAGTTTTGATTTATTGAATAGTTTAATTTTATAAATCAGATAAAACCATGATATGCGATAAATAAGAGGAATAGTTGATTAATTGTCAGTTATAATTTGACCAAGGTTTTATTTTATTTATTTTATGAAAATTATAAAATTCATTTGTGGTCAATTTTAGACAGTTACAACTTTTTCCTAGAACGAAAGGATATTTTTCGACGGATCTAGTATTGTCTTAATTTTGTTTATAACTGCCATAAAAGTTATGTTATATATATTGCTTGTGTTTGCTTTTTATATATGCGTAGGATGTTTAATTTTATGTCTGTTTGTGTATGTTATAGTATTTGCCAACTTAGACCTTTGGATTATTTTTGGGGAGGTCTGTGTGCCACTTACAACCCCGTTGTAATATAAATGACCTTAGGATAGCAAAATCTCTCTGGAGTTCTGTCAGAGATGCCAAGGATAGTGGGAGCTACACGGGAGAATTGCAGCTTGATAGTTTTAGGTTATTTTGGTCTTTTAGGAAACAGTTGGCAAATCTATAATTTTATATTAAACTGCATGGTTGTGTTTTTCCATTACATGCTCATGATTGTTTTATTATATGCTTAGTCATAATCAAACGGTTTAAATAAGAAAATTTTAAACTAGTTATGTCATGAGATTTAAATACGACTAGGTTTAAAGTTAAAAATACCTGTTTTTACAAATATCTTAAAACGGTAAAATTTTATCTTAAAACCATTAATAAAAATGTTTTTCTTATAAGAAGTATGCCTTTAAAACAGTTAGTTTTAAATAGCAGTTTTAAAATACTAAACTATACAAGTTTTTTCAAAACTTAATAAAAACACAGACAAAAATAGGTCAATAGTGCGCTCCACCCGTGTACACCTCTCTGCGTAAGGTACGCGGGTGCTGGAAGTGCATAAACCTTGAGCATGTGCGTTCAAACCTAAGTGGGGAGTGGGTGAAAAGACTCTGCGATAATTGGGAGTCCCGGGCAGAGTACATCCTGTCCCGGGTGGTACGACCTATTTGGTGATTCCCGAACGTGAAGGGCCCAAATGCACTTAGATGAGCTAAAACATGTACGGTGATAACCGATGTCCCGAAAGATCTAGGAGTCATGTCAGTTAGATGTGATTGGTAAAAGTCCTTACCTACCGAATAATACGAGTCTAGTGTTGTCGTGCCCAAACCGTGCATCAGGACGTATGAAATAAGGATCCTAGCCTAATATTTTATCATCTAAGGGTTTATTGATATTTATTAGGAAATTTTTTCAAATTACTAAAACCAAGTTTTTATGTGTAGATGGCAAACTCCGTAACCAACACTAATAACCTTTCTCTTCGGTCCATTCTCGAAAAGGACAAGCTCATTGGGACAAAATTTCTCGACTGGGAGCGCAATCTCATGATTGTGCTCAGGCATGAGAGAAAGTGGTACGTCCTAGAGGAGCCACTAGGGGAGGCCCCACCAGCCAATGCCACGCCGGCACTTAGGAATGCTTACCAAAAGCGTTCCAACGATTTGTTTGATGTAGGTTGTCTAATGCTTGCTACCATGAGTCTAGAACGTCAAACCGGCCTCATGGACACTAATGCCTATGACATGATTCGCCAGCTGAGGGACATGTTTCAAACGCAAGCACACACAGAGCGTTATGATGCCTCTAGGGCACTGAACGCGTGCAAGATGACCAAAGGGACCTCAGTCAATGCTCATGTCATGAAAATGAAGAGGCACATCGATCACCTAGAGGGGCTCGGTCACCCAGTTCCATTGCAGCTAACAACGGACATAATACTCAACTCGTTGTCAGATGATTACAAGCAGTTCGTAGTAAACTACAACATGAATAACCTGGATAAGAGCATTGCTGAACTGCATTCCATGTTGAAAACGGCTGAGTTGAGTATGGGTACCAAGACTAAGNCAAGGACAAGGGCAAGGGCACATCAGCAAAGGCAAGAGCCAGGTGCAGGCTAGCTAGAATGTAACCAAGGCTAATGGCAATAGCAAAGGCAAGGGCAAAGGCAAAGGCAAGAAAGCTAAGCCAAACAAAGCAAGGACCGAGAATGGATGCTTCAAGTGTAATGAAGTCGGTCATTGGAGACAGAATTGCCCGAAGCGTCACGAAGCAGGTATAAACGCCTCAGGTATATGTGGCTACTTCAGTTTATCACTTTCACTTGTTAGTTTACAAGTAAATTGACACCTCGAGCAAATGTTTAATTGCAGGTAGTCATGAAAAGTGAAGTACCCAGGAAGCAAGGATCGACATGCAAGTTTTTAAGTTTAGGATATTATCAAGACATTTAAATTTTATGTTTATGGTTTGAAACAATTTAATTTTTCAAAGTTTGGATGGTTTTAAATTTTGGATATTTATCAGTTTTAAATTAATTTAAATTATTGTCTTGATCTTTAAATATCCTCATGCATGAATTTACTAAGTCAAGATTGACTTGTTTGTAAATATTAGATCTTAGATATTGCCTATTACACTAACAGTATTTAAAGCTACTTCAAAAGTCTTGATAATTGAATATCATTTGAAGTAATATATGAAAACTGTTTCAAGATTGAAACACGTCAAAACACATCAAGTACTATTTTGTAGGAATGCGTTTTTGAGATAAAACATTTTGAGTAAAAGATTATAAAAGTACGTATAGTCAAGATTAATTATTCACATGTTTTTAGAAAGAATTTAAAACGTTAATGTCTTTTTTATAAAACTAGAAAATTCTAAAGTTTTAGAATAAGGATTCAATAAAGATCCAGTCAAGTTTTATAAACCTTAAATTCTAGTAAGAGAGTCTAAAGTTTTAGACTTATTACTTAAAAGAAATTGACTAGATAGTCAAAGTTTTTGACTAAGTCAATGAGTATAAATTTTAAGTAATGGTAAGTTTTCGTATAGGTTAGTGGGAGCATGCCCGAATATTTGCTAAAGTAGATTATCTAGTTAATTCGTTATCTAAGATCTTGATAAAAGAATAAAAAGCAGATAATCATAGTAATATAACGTTAATTATTTGATTTATATAGTTTGTTGGGAATTTTGAAAGGTTTCTCAGAATTCATAGTTCAGATAGGACACAATTTCCCACAAGATGTATGATCTACCTTTTGGTTATACAAAAAGGATCAAGAGTTTCAAAGTCTTGAAACAATATATAAAGTCAAAGTTTTTGACTTTAGGATAAAATCATATATAAATCAATGATTACTGGTGTTGGAATAATTAGTAAAGATATTAAATATCTTTGAATTATGAAGTATTATAAAACACTAGAATAAATTTCTTGGATTTACTAAGTCTAGTAAATAGAAATTTTAGAAATCATTCATCTACACAGCAACTAAGGAAAGTTGCAGAGTTGACTTTACATATTCAAGGAAACTAGGAGTTGTTCCAGTATCTCCAAGTTTACGGAATATGATAAAGAAAAGTCTAGGATTGTTTTAAGTGTTTGCAGAACAAACACCTAGCAATACCAAGTATGGTAATTATGGTTATTCACAGATTAGTATGGTAATTAACTAATCAAAGGTTTTTAACGGAAGAAAGGTGATACTTACGGTTAAAACAATATAAGTATATTTTGAATAGACAATGTGAAAAGTAACCTTGAAATGCTATTAATTTTGTAATTGATTACAGAAATGGAATACGGACTATACAAAATTAGTTTCACAGTTTCTTTTTCAAATTAGCATGTTTTTACGAATCCAGGAATAAATTTAATTTTATTCAAAATTTATCCGTGACAACTTATAATGGTGGGAACCGTGATAGGGCTTTAAAGTTATCGTGAGTTTTGGGATAGTTATGATGAGTCGTTGATGCGGTAAAAAATATATATATAATATGTACCAAGTTTTACCCTTCTAAAATCACCCAACTAGATTACCACACACACAGACAAGCGTACCTGATCAGGAATAATATAGTGTAGGTAAGTCCAAGTATCGTTCTTACCACTGGGAACAGTTAAGCTAGAAGATCTACTAAAGCTTTTGTTAATTAATCTAAGAAAATATTGTTTTTTGGGGTTTTGATTGATAAAAGACTTAACAGATAAATAAACTAATCAAGAAGTGAAAACTGATAAAGAACCACACATCAGAGGTACTTGTATTCACAATGAATAAATTAAGAATAACTTCATATTGGTTAAATTAAATCCTTTAACACAATGATATCAGATTCCCTAAGATTCATTCATTGAATTCATCTAGGTGAATTAGCTAATCATAACCAGATTATCGGACCCTACTTTCCAATCTACTTAAACCTAAGAGATTGCTTAACAGGTCACCAAGTGAAAGGTAAGGGAGGTTGTTTAACCGATAAGAGTAAATCTACTAATCAAGACAACAGACAAACTCAACCAACTATTTCAAGTAGCGAAAATTAAGATTACAAATAACCAAAACAATTAAGAATCAACAATCATTGTGAATAAAAATCAAACCAACAATAAAGTCATCAATCCAAAGTGTAAACACATGAGAAACTAGTACATAGACATACTAGTCATAGATCTAAGACAAACCAACTATAGACCAGCAGATTTGACGTAGAATCCTCTCGAATCATCTCTTCCGTGTGTTGTCTTATCGAGTCTCATTTTTCTTGGGTGGGAAACCCTAAGTGGCTCCCATATTATTGACCTAACTATCTAAAGAATAATGAATGAAGAATAGAATTTAAGAAAGAATGAATAAAACTGATGGCCTAGCGCTGTATTTATAACAAAAGTCGGTAGAGGCATCTCGCGTTCACGAAGCCCACTTGGCGCCGCGAAGCATGTTGATAAGGCAACTTTTTATCTTTATCTGATTTCCTTCCTTATCTGCTCAGATCCCTTTCTTAGGAGCTAAGCTGACTGGCTTGGAGAAAAAGATAGCATCCTTAGAGACTAAGAAATTCCATATTTTCCATTCCTTCACAAAAGTCTCCATTTTGACGCTTTTTACCCTCTTTTTGATACTTTTTGTATTCANAGCCTTTTTAAGAACAATTGTATCCAAAATAGGCCCAAAACACATGTAAAAGTGAGGAATTAACACGACCAAAACATGTATAAATTTGGAGTTATCAAATTCTCACACTTAAGTTTTGTTTGCCCTTAAGCAAGTATCTGAAAAAGTAGGAAAGATAGCAACAAAATTATTCTCCACCAATGATCATGCATGAAAGAGCTAGGAAAGTTGCGAGAAATCAAACACCATTCAGACACATTTCAAAGCATCACAAGTTATCAAAGTCATGCTTAACCTCTTACTCTCACTTTCAATAATGTGTATATCGCTCCAAGGGTAATATGTTATATATATAGTGAACACTCCGACACTCGACCTTTCACCAAACGCATAGGCTTGTCACCAAATCTCATCTCCACCATTGAAAAATTGTCAACCATCAAGAGGACTTTAGGGTTGTAATGTTAGCCTTTGGGTAAAGGGTAGGAAAAAGGATTTACGTAAAGTGACTAAAAATGTTGTGGCAAAAACTCAAAACTTATCAAATTTGAATCACATGAAATCTTGTCTGACTTTTTGAACTTTATTTGAACAAAATGACTTTTAACTTCTTTTTTCTTTTAAGCGCAACCATCTTTTCTAAATTTTCTAACTTTTCTAACACCGACTTTTTAATAATTTCTTTCTATTTGCCGGGTATTTCTTTTTCACTTTTCCCACTCTTTTGATTTTTCTTTTTTTTCAGCCGAACTTTCNAGACCAAAACAGAAAAATTTACAAATTTAAGCCACGGCCAACAGATAGATAAAAAATAAAGGTTAAAGGATATATTGGTTTTGGTTACAAATGAAAAGGCTAAGGCTTCAAAGTGGTTTCAAGGGATTAAAGTACTAAAAATGAACACTTTTTATTCAAGGGTTAGGCAAATTAAATAAACCTATAATGGGATTATCTAACGGAAACACAAGCTAAAAATTGGTTGAAATGAAGGCCTCTGTCAGTGCAATGGTGAGAAATACTTTCCTCTTGTGATCCCGACAAACATTCAAAGTGACAAGTTCTACTTGGGTCAAAGTCGGCATCCTCACGAAAGAAACATATATACAATAAAGGCTCAATCTCTCATGACAAAGGCATGGATCACTCGGTAATCAACATTTGCATGATTTTTGCAAACTTATAAAAACTCTAAAAGTGTCATCCGAATGCAAGACTCTTTTAACTCCAAAAAAAATAAATTAAAGATCATTGATTTCAAAAAATTTCCCTATAATTCGAAAAATTTGCTCTATAAGTCAAATAATTCCAAGAAGATTAATAAGGGCAAACAAGCAAAGTTTACTTAACCCCCCTTCCCACACTTAAGATTTGCATTGCCCTCAATGCAACAACAATTAAAGCATATATGCGGAGGGTAAAAAGATAAAGAAAGAATACTTCCTGGGTTAATGAAACTGAAGCTTGAAGAACAACTGAAATCAATTCCATACAACCGATTCGAGATTCATCAACACCTAATCTGAAAAACTAAAAACAAAACAAACAAACTAAAAAGGAANTACAACCAAATCGAAAGTCAAATATCCGAATATCAAGCATCGAACCAAATAATCAATGGGGACCAAAGAAATCTTGGTTCCTCCACTGATCATAACTCTCATAACCAGGTGGACTCGGGTCCTATGGTGACCAGACAGAAGGCTGCGGCGCAGGCTGAGAAGGTCGGAACTGAGGTGACATGTGATGAAAGAACTCAAACATAGTCTTGTTCTACCATTGAAGTGATCTCTGAATCTGGACATTCTGGTAGTCTGCCCTTATCGAGAAATCCTAGAACTGATCTAATAATGTCTGATGTGCGATGTATGTGTCCCAGTCCTGTGGTACCTGATGTGACCCCGAGGCTCCAGCCTCGTCATGCTGCTGCGGCTGTGGTTCAGGCATCTCCTGAACCTCTGGCTCTACTTTAATACCTGTCCAAATCCAAGAATTCCTACCAGGTCCTTTTTCTATTACCTTCATCCCCTTTAACTGATGAACATCTATACGACCCAACTCACCCAAACAAGTCAAGGAAGTCACTATATGCGGTGTCAATAAATCGTGTGAGCCAGCTAGGCAGGTAATGTAATGACCTCCTAAAAGTCCACTCGATGTCCTATACCCTTTAGCTACAGTAAAGAAATCTGCTATGATGTACGGGAGGTTGGTATAACGGTCTGAGCTCACAAGCTGGTAAATTAGCCACAACTCAAAGTTTCCTATCTTATGCTGGCTCGACTTCCTCTGGTTCACGGTATAAGCAATCATCTTATACAAAATATGGTGCTCAGGGTTCACTAAATCACCGGACTTGGTGTTGGACCACCGGTAATGTCCTCGACCAAGCTGGCTCCAAATCTCACTAAAGTTCGTACCCTCAGGTGGAACACAATCAACCAAAGCCATATAGTGGTCATAATAGGGACTGGCTACCTCAGCTACTGTGTAAAGTCCCAGAGATAATGCTAAACTAGCCAAAGACTGTCTATACCATCTACCACCCAGTCTGTATCTAATACAAGGGTTTCAGACACTCTCCTTTCCTCTTTCCTCATCAAAAGCATATGTCGTGATAAACTTTAGAGTCAACTCTCTATAGATAGGCTCTCAGAGGTCTAAGGTTGTAACGACCCGAAATCCCAAACAATAATAAACATGCATAACTAAATAAATCCCAGTGATCT
>LUCG01119432.1:0-12184 GCA_001633085.1 Carthamus tinctorius
CTCTCACTCTACTACCAAATGGCAAAATAGCCATAGGTACCAATTGGGTGTTTCGAAATAAAAAGGATGAAAATGGGGTCGTGGTGTGAAATAAAGCAAGATTAGTTGCAAAGGGGTACTGCCAAGAGGAGGGCATTGACTATGAAGAGACTTTTGCTCCAGTCGCAAGACTTGAAGAAATTAGGATCTTTCTTGCCTATGCCGCTCACAGAGGCTTCACAGTGTACTAGATGGATGTCAAATCAGCATTTCTAAATGGTAAGCTCAAGGAAGAGGTGTATGTTCAACAACCNGTCCAAACCATGTCTATCTTCTAGACAAGGCTCTTTATGGTCTCAAGCAAGCCCCAAGAGCATTGTATGAATGTCTTTCAACCTTCTTAATTGAGCATGATTACCACAGAGGTACGACTGACATCACCCTATTCTATAGGAAGAAAGGTGATGACTTCTTACTATTTCAAATTTATGTTGATGATATCATTTTTGGTTCTACTGATGAATCTTTGTGCAAGGAATTTGAAGCCCTGATGCAAAGTGAGTTCGAAATGAGTATGATGGGAGAACTCACTTTCTTCTTAGGATTGCAAGTAAAACAGTCATCTGAAGGCATATTCATCAACCAATCCAAGTACATTCATGATTTGCTCACCAAGTACAAAATTACAGAAGCTTCATCCATAAGGACACCTATGGCTACTGGCACAAGGCTTCATGCAGACTTGAGTGGTCCTTTGGTAGAGTGTAAACTCTACAGAGGTATGATTGGTTCTTCACTCTATTTAACAGCAAGTAGACCAGATATCATGTTTTCAACTTGCATCTGTGCTAGGTATCAGGCTAATCCAAAGGCTTCACATTTAACTGGCATGCTTTCTCGAGAACATTATGTTTTTTGTTTTTTTGTAAATCACTTTTTGTATATATTTCTTTTGATTCCTTTTATTATTTCAAGATTAATCTTTCACTTGATCTTTCAGCTTAAAGGAATGCCTTGCACAAGTGTACATGGTCGTAAGTCAAGTATGATTCCAAAAGATAAAACCTATTGAAGAATGCAAAACATTTCATCAATACTCACAGAAGTATCTTTTTACAGACCATCTATGAACATTCCTAGAGGCTCTCCAAAAGTAAGCTTCTATGAACTGATTCATTCTTTCAATTAGATTTTCTTAAATCTTTCCGAGGTTCTAGGGGGAGATATGGAAGCTAGCTCAAGGGGGAGTTTATTTCTAAAGTTTAAAACCACAGAGGGTGAAAATCATTTTAGTGTCTTGAATCTTAGAACTCCTCTCAAAAAAACCTCTAGTGCTTCTTACAGAGGCTCTTTTATGATTGAGCTTCTATACAAGCACTCACCTCTTTGAGGATTTGCAAATGTTTAGGTATAAAAAAGGTGCAAAATGATTAGAAGGCCCCGCACATATCACAGAGGCTCTGTCAGTCCCTTAGGCCTCTGCAAGAACTCTCTTTATAGTTCTTGATATTGATATGGTGCGCGTGGTTTATGGATAAGGGCAACATTCGCTTACGAGCGTGTCAGTAAAAGTAGGGTTAAACGTTAACAATCGTGTTGTCCCAACATACACGTGGCACATTCTTATTGATCATTAATCCCACGACGCCCTCAAAACGGTGTTTGATTTGAAAGCCCATAATTACTCTTTAATCCAACGGCCCAGATTTAAACCTTTACTTTTCCCTCCTATATAAATACTCCCTATCATCCCCATTTAACTCTTTACGCTCTCAATACTTCCTTACGAACTCTGGCGAACCTGCAACTTTCGACGAACCTGCACACTTTGCTCTAATGGCTTCTTCATCTTCTTCCGCCGCTTCAAGCAAGAATGCTCAGTCGCAACAAGTATCTCAATCCCAAGGACTCTCCACCCATGCCATCTCTTTTCTAAACAACAAGTATGAAACCGTCACCCTGACCAAGAAGCCCAATAACTATTATTTAGACCCCACCGGTGAAGGATTTCAACCTGCAACCTATTCCCTATTGAAAATTTTGATGAATCATCCCATTTCTCATGCCCTAACAGCCCATCAAGACAATGTCCCCGAGACATATCTCTCCCAATTCCTGCTGGGTCCCCACGTGGTGCACCTTGATGATGTCGGCCTAAGCATGGTTGGATACGCTACCCACCCTACCACTGATAAATTCATTGGACTGAATTTGAATGTATCGAACCTCCGAGATTCTCTTCAATTGCCAACCCTCACTGAATTAGAGTTAACAAAATATGACCGCAAGCCAACCGAACCTGAGCAATTGGGATTTCTCAAATTCCATCACTATGTGACAAAGGATCCACTCTCCAAGCGAGGACAATTCAAAAGAAAGGGCCTCCCTCCAATCTAGAACACAATGTTCTCTATTATCAACTGCTGTGTCACTAGAAAGGTCGGCAGCCATGACCAAACCTCTGATTCGATGCTATCAATCATGTATGCCATTTATTTTGGCCTCAACTTGGACTACGCCCAACTTATCTTTGACGATATTGTTTGGCTCATTAAAAAGAAATGTTCATCTCAGAAGACTGCAAAGAAGAAGACCTCTGGATCGCAACCTAACGTAATTGTACAGAGGTTCTTCAGGTTAGTTTTTGCAGACCAACTAGCCGCAGAGCTTCCAATGGCAGAACCCTCTGTCAAGTTATACCCTCTGAAGGAATTCAAGCCCACGATTCACGAGTTTGGTTATCACAACCAAAGGCCCTTGTCAAAGAAGATGCTCGAATACCTCTCTGAGAGAACTAGGGCTAAGTACAGTCGTGTGCATTGGACACCAGAGCCGGTGCCCGTAACCCACACACACATAGGTATCCAAGTAGGTTCTGTAGTGATATTTCCACGGAGTGTCGAGGGAGAAAAGGGGGGGCCAGCAGAGGCCGGTGAGGCGAGTGGCAAGGACAAAAGGCTGAAGAGAGTAGATAGAGGTGAGGTTTTATCGGCAGAAAAGAAAAATAAAACCCAAAAGAGACTCGAAGAAGGAGAGGGTCCAACTCAGAAGAGCAAGTCCAAGAAATCAAAGAAAGCATCCCAAGAGCCAGTTGAAGTGGGCCCTGGGTTTCTTTGCGTACCACGCTCTCCAAGTTATGATGGTTTAAAAAGGATTGAAAAGAAGAGACGCAAATTGCGGAAAGTAGTTGTTGAAGAGGAGGAACCCCAGTAGTTGTTGAAGAAGAATCACCTGAACATTCTTTGATCAGAAGGAAGGCCAAAACCACAGAGGCACCGCAACCTCTGGTGGACACTGAGAAGATCAAAGATGATCTCTATAGATAACTTTTTGGTGGAGAGAGTGAGGACGAACATGTCGAAGTCCAACAGACTCAGATCAACTCACCCATAAATTGGGATGCGACACAGAGTTAGTTCAATGTAGTTTATGTGACGGGGTTCACCGCAAGCCAAGAAGAGATAGTTCTGTTGAGGACATAGGGTATACATACAGAGGGTGGAACGGAGCTAGATAGAGAGGGAGTACAAGGAGATGAGGGTGAAAAAGATGCCAAAGGCACACATCGCAGCCCAACCACCAGTGCAACCCATATTTCTAGAGGCCCTACTCAAGAGGGACCCTCTATTGAAGAAGGAGTGCACACTCCGAACCAAACCCCATCCAGCTACACAGAGGACGATTCTTCTTGGTCCTCTGTTGGATAAATCCAGGAATCGTCTCTCCCGGTGTCCTCTCAAAAGGATTCCGATGAAATTATAAAGGTCACTTTGCCCACTGACCTGCTACCGCCTCACCAGGCATCCGTTGCCTCCCTCCACAAGAGTGACCCCCAAGACGTTTCAGAGGCGTCAGTGAGTAACACTGAGGGTATAGGTCTTGAACATCCACACTCTCCACTTGACCTCTCTGCTAGGCAAGGCTCGGAACCTAGACCTAAGCACGATGTCAATCGAACTCTGGTAGGCTCCTCTGTAGGGGGAGTTCGAGGATCCAGAGGAAGACCCCGAGAAGGCTTCATTAAATCAGCATGTGAGGGTGCCCTACGCTTTAGGGCCCAATCTAGACCATGTGTTGGTCTAGATGCTCCTCGGGGTGCTTTTGTTACAAAGAATGAGTTTACAACCTTTGCGACAGAAGTATTCCAAAAATTAGCTGAGTTGAAAGGGTCAAGCACCCAATCCTCCAACACCGAACTCGCAGAGGCGCTGCGCAAAACCACAGAGGCTCTTACCGCCCTCAACACCACTACCTCCTCCATCCGCGAAGACCTCAACGCCCTCAAGACTTTTGTGGTTACTAAAGAAGAGCTCAACTCTGCTATCTCCTCTGTCACGCTTACTTCCTCATCTATCCCAAACCTCAAAACCCAGCTGACAGAGGTTGCTAAAAAGGTTGTCGCAGACTTAACGACAGCAGGGTACCGTGATTACTCTGGTTTCAAGGATGAGATCAAAGCTATGGTTTCCTGTGCCATAGTGTTTGGTCAAGACTCCTCTGCATCAAGGGCCAAGATGAACCACCTAGCTACCAGAAGGGAGTTAGATGCTATGGTGGAAGCCCTAGCCGATAGTGTCCAGCGCCATCAAGTCTCTCTTATTCAAGATTTTTGTGCCTCCCACAATGCTACCGCCGCACACATCCATAAGAGCACAGAAGCTCTTGTGTCAAAGGGTACAGTGCTGCAAACCTCTCTGAAGAAATCACTTGCAGAAATCAAGTTCAACACCAACCTTAACGTCAACGCTGCTACCATTTCCTAAGAGGAGGTCATTGCAAAACTCAATGCAGCAATAACAGAGGTGTTGACAAGGCTGCAGAAGACCTCTTCAACCACATGCAAACAAGATCTTAAAACAAAGCATGATGATCAGGGAGGTGATGACCCTGATTATCCTGAGGAGGAGACAAGGCCACCTTAACAGAGGCCTCTTAAAATTGTGTCCTCTGCAAACGAACTATTCTCAGGAGGCAAGGCAAAGGAAACCCCCAAAGGCCAAGACAAAGGGAAGCGCAAACATGCAAAGGTGGTGCACCAAATATCCTCCGGCTCGAGTTCAAGTGACAGTGACAACATCAGTGATGATGAGCAAGGAGATATGCTGAAGGCCCTGGCCTAGTCAATGAAAGAGGCAAAGAGGGCAAGACAAGAACCAATGACTGTACTAGGGGAAACATCTAAGATGCCCCAAACTAAAGAACAAACCTCTACAGGGACCCTTGATGCCCTTGCTGGATCAATCAACCCAATTGTTCAAGAGGGATCATCACAGAGGATATTAGAAGAAGATACAAGGGCTGAAGATCTAGGGCCTTCTGTTATAGAGAAATGGAGGGTTGAAGAGATAATAGAGAGGATGAATCAGATTCCAAGGGCCAAATCTCCTCGTACAGAGCCTCTTACCACCTTGGAAGCTTTTCACGCCTACAAATACGCTGAAGAATAATTTGAGCCTTTGTATGATCCTGAAATCACTGGAATGCCAAACATAGAAGCCAAACTCAAGTTCTTTGCAAAAGCAAGGCCCAAAGATAAAGTATTTACTACTCTTGCCATCAAAGAACTAGCCAACATTTTCCCAAGAACTATGATGTAGAGGTCAGTATTGTATGCACATTTTGAAGTGGTCAGAGAAGATGATCGTAAGTATGCCTTCACAGATGCAGACTTCCACAACCTCTGTGCATACGGCTTGCCTTTTATATATACTATTCTCAACAAGTATATGGAGAGGAAGTCGTCCTATACTCTCTCCTTACGGAGATTGATAGCGGTTATGCGTGCACACGTTATATACAACAGCTATAAGGACTTCGAGGTCTCTCTAAGACTAGGGTCCGAAGACTTCAGAGCCTCCATGCCGAAGAATAGACCTTCATGGATTATTGGAAGATTGGTGAACTCATTGATAGAACATCCAGAGTACAGATTTGTCTACCTTGATCAGGATGGGATTCAGAGGTTCTATAATCCAAGAGAAGCATACAAGTATTCATCAGAGACCTTGTTAAAGATCTATCAAAAGTATAAGTGATGAGTTGAAGAGTGGAAACTTGGCAAGGCAGCTTGCAAAAGACTTGATGAACGGGATCGCGGGGCAAGTACGTTACAGAGACTTGATCTTCAAGATGCACATCTTGTTGAAGCAAGACTTGATTTTTCCAGTGAATGATTTCCCAAATTCTGTAAGAGAATAGGTCCTTATATTCAAAATTTTTGTTTGGAATGTAATATAATGTTTTTATAGAGGTTGATCTTTTATATCAACTCTTGTAAGTTTTTCAGCTAGTTAATGTTTTCTTTTTTCAATACTTAGGGGGAGATTGTGCTTGATTCTTGGTAACTGTTGTTGACCTGTAATAAGTACACATGGGTGTGTAGAGGTTACCGTTAGTAACAAAGTAACTCACGATGTCGTACGTTTACTTGATACATCGTACGATGATAGTGGGATGTTCGCTTGATCCTTTAACTTTGTTCAACGATTTATAAGGCTTTTTGCAGGACCTTATCTTAATACAGGATTACATCCTCGTAAGTATCCTTGTATGTTTCTGTCGTCGTATGTTTAGAATCTTACCCAAACAATTTGCCCCCTAGATTCAGAAAATATAATTGTTGCAGTTTCTGTTTTCTGAATCTTTAATTGATAAGAAAATAAATGGAAACTAATTTCGTTCGAAAGTAACCAAATTGCAATCGTTTCCTAGTGGGCACTGACACGTTCTGATGACGTGGGGCCAGTCATGCGTCATGCTGGCAGTCTATAGGGACGCGTGTCATTGTATGGATGATTCCTTTATTTTGGGCGGTTGATATTCAAAAATCCTGTTTTCTTATAAAATAGAACACCGACTCAAGATAATCTTTACCTTATTGTGATTTTGAGCTTTTGGCAAAGATTTTAGGCAAAAATCTCTCGGGTGCTTAGTATTTATAAGGTAATATTCATCCTCTTTCATATGCTTCTGAAATCGATAGCTAAGAGGCCTCTTGAGAATTTCGATATAGGAATAGCTTAGATCGTGATGAGTTCTTGGAATCGATGGAGCCTAGGAGTACAATTAGGGATGATAGGGACATTGATGCTTTTGAAGAGCTCGCGGGGATGCCGGAGAATGCTTTTCTCGTTGCCCCGGTGAAATTAGGACGGCATCAGTTCCGGCAGGGTTTTTTGTTTTATATGAATACCCCTTTAAGTTAGGTTTTAAATGGCCCTTCACCCCTCTCTCTCGATCTTTTATGTCTAGGTTCAACCTCTCTCTAGGCCAACTGATGCCGCAATTTTGGAGGGTGATTCAGGTTATTGAAAGGGTAAGTAAGGATTGGGGTATGCCTCCCTTTGACGTTGTCGACTTATTGACAGCATATAGTATGAATCCCGACAGATACCATCGATACGGTCCCTTTCCTAAAGGTCGTAAGGATAGGGTTTTAGTTCAGAATACTCAGGTTCATAATCGAGGGTGGAAATCTCGATATTTTGTTTGTATAGACATCGTCTGTTCATGACGAGGGCGGGTGGAGTGTTCCTGAATGGAATATGTTAGGTACTAGCATAATTTTAATGCTATTTAACTTATTGATGTAAGTGTAGTCTCTTCATCGTATGTTTCTTATATTGCAGACATTGATTTTTCAAGCATGTTGCCAACGAAAGCCTCAGATGCGAAGATCGAATGGTTTCTTAAGTACGAATGGTCTGAGGACGAGGTAGACACTGACATGGTGGTAATAGAGGAAGAGGAGGCGCCTGAAGAAGAAGAGATGGAAGGTATAATAATCGTACGATCATAGTGTATCTTGTCAATTGGACGATAGTGACTGTATATTTTTTCTGATCCCCTTTTTAGGTAGGAAGAAGATGTCGAAGAAGGAGATGATGGCCGAAGCTGCTCGAAGGGCCAATGAGAAGAGGAAGGGTTCAACCACCGGGGAGCCAATAGCGAAGAGGACCAAGTCTTCAACTGTCGAGAAGGGATCGGCTACTTCGACCCAATCTCCGTCGGGTCGAGCGAAGAAGGCGTCGGGTGATGTGGTTCATGCCGAACCACTAAGGTGTGCCCCTCCAGAAGGCCAGTCTGATGAGCCTAGGACGATGAAATTCCCGATGAAGTCGAACAAGGGAAAGGGTACTGCCGAGGAGACCGATCGTACGATCATGAGGATTTCCCTCCCAAAGGGTTTTATGGCGGGGGACACGATCGACAGGGAGGAGGTTTTTCCCCTCTTAGAGCAGTTCACACTTCCCTCCCAACAAAAAAGGTTTCGAGGAGCTAAGATTGAGGATCTAGATGCCAGCGTCGTAGGCTTGTCCTTCATGGTAAGTTCTCTTTATCGTACGATAAAATAGTCAATTTCTGTTTTTGTTTACTAATCGTAAGATTTTTCTTTTTTCAGGCTTTCCAATCAGGCCTAGCCCTTCACTCCAAGTTGGCTGCCGTGAAGAAGCTGGTGATTGAGAGCTCTGCTCGTGAGGATGCGGCCCTCAAAAAGTTCAACAAAGCTGTTGAACAATGCAAGTCGATCGAGGCCGAGCTTCATGCAAAAAAGCCAAGATCGAAGATCTCAAGGGCCAACTAGAACATGCGGATCAGATCCACATGGAACAGAACGCTCATCTAAAGTTGGTCGACGATCGGGTGAAGGGCTTAGAGAAAGGCCTGGAGATTCTTCGTAAGGAGAAAGAAGATGGGGAAGAGAGTCTCTTGTCCGAGGTTCAGGATCTCAAAGATGAGATGGCCTTAACCCGGTTTACCGCAAGGGCGGCCATCATGCGTCGTCATGTGGAAGGCAAGAATCCCATGGCGGCAGCAACGGAAGAGCTCTCTTTCTATCTCTCTCATGTGGGATCTTCAGGGGATCTCGACGCGGATGATGAGAAAGATACGGAGAATAAGGAGGTCAAAGGTGAGGATCATGCGATGGTGGGAACTTCAGACTTTGGGGAGGAAGCTGGCAAGGAGAAAGCTTCTGGATCCAACATCGTGGAGGAGAGAGTGCTCTTAGATGAAAACGTAGGATCAGATCCCACTATCTCTTAGACTATTTCATCATGTAATCACGCAAATATTTTTAACATCGCATGGATATTTTTCTAGTTTTCGAATGCAAGCGTTTTGTGTTTTAAGCCGCTTACTTATTCTTCGTTTGTATGTGATGATTGTTGATAACTAAAGATGAGATCTTTAGTATAATTTTCCAGGCGACTATGTCCTTTTTTGAATTTTTGTCACTCGAGTGAATATTCGTGTGATAGGCGTGTTTCTGTGTGCTCGTGCAACCCCAGTGATTGCTACGTCTTCCATAAGGACTAGGCGTATAGGGGCAAAAACTGTATGTCCAAACTGGAGTAATCGTGCGTCTCGGCGAACTGACGATCATGCGACATCTGAACTGGAGTGGTCGTGCGATTGTCAATCGTGCGATACCTGCGAAAGATACAAATACTATGGGGTGGCCGTTGGTTTGACTAACGGCGCTCTGATGCCTAAGTCAGTATTCGTTGTAAGAAATAATCATATGTAAAAAGGGTTTAGAAATAGTACCGTTTAAGATGCGTTGCATTCCAACTGCATGGGATTTCTTTGTTGTCCATGGTCTTGATTTTATAAGCACCATTCCCTACGATTTGGGATATTCGATATGGACCTTCCCATTTGATAGAAAGTTTACCTGCGTTCAACTCTTGGGTGTTTTGAAAGACTCGTCGTAAGACATAATCTCCTACTTGAAAAACTTTGGCGTTCACATTTTTGTTGAAACATCGTTCGATTATGCTTTTCTGCAAGGCCATCTTAAGCAACGCAGCTTCTCTGAGTTCTTCTAAGGCATCAATGTCATAATTTAAATCGATCGAGTTCTGTTCGATATTACTATGCCTTGCAGTTGGTACCCGTGATTCTATTGGTAGAACAGCTTCACAGCCATACACCAATGAAAATGGGATTTTGCCCAGTCGATGTTCTGCGTGTCGTACGATTAGCCCATAAGACAAAAGGCAATTCTTCAACCCATTTTCCCTTCGCGACTCTCAATCTTTTTCGAATCAAATCGATTATCGTCTTATTACTTGATTCGGCAAGACCGTTGGATTGGGGATATCTCGGCGTGGACGTGATAAATTTGATCCTTCGTTCGTCGCAGAACTTTCGAGTTTTCTCACTGATAAACTGGGTGCCGTTATCGCACAAAATTTTTGAGGGTATGCCGAACCTACATATGATGTTAGTATGGATGAAACATATGACTTCTTTGCCTCTCACCTGCGAGAAAGCAGTGGCCTCAATCCATTTGGAAAAGTAATACGTAAGAACGAGTAAAAATACCTTTTGTCCCGGTGCTGGGGGTAATTTTCCTACAATATCCATCCCCCATTGCATGAATGGCCATGGAACTAGTATGGAATGTAACGGTTTGGAAGGTTTGTGTGACGTACCTGAATGTCGTTGGCAAGCATCACAATTTCGTACGTACCTGATTGCATCCTCACGTAATGTTGGCCAATAATACCCTTGTCGTGAGATTCGGTTAGCAAGATTCCTTCCCCCTGAATGGTTTCCACATTCGCCATTGTGCATCTCTTGTAAGATTTGATTCATTTGATCTTTGTGTGTAACACATCCAGTGGTGGATCGTCGGTATAATTGATCGTTAAGGATTGCGTATCGTGAGGCTTTGAACCTTGTTTTTCAAGCCTCCATCTTATCTTCAGGTAACCGGTCGTGCTTAAGATAGGTCCATATATCGAGTTACCATTTATAAACCTCTTCGTTCTTTTGAACGAGTTCTTTGGTTCCAACTGATGACTTCATAAGATGAATGACTGGGATATTCTCCAACGTTGGTTCGTTGAAGGTGGAACCCAAGTTAGCCAATGCATCAGCTTGAACATTTTGGTCACGAGGGATCTGTTGGTTCGTTAAGTTCTCGAATCGTGCGATTCGTTCTCTCGCGATTTCCAAATATAATAGCATCTTTGAGTCTTTGGCCTGAAAATCACCGTTTACTTGGTTTACGACTAATAAGGAATCGCTTCGTACGTGCAAGTGTTTTACTCCTAAGCTGTGGGCCATGTTCATGCCGGCAACTAATACCTCGTATTCTGCTTTGTTATTGGTAGTTTTGAAATTGCATCGAGTGGAGTACACCATCTTGCCCTCTGTGGTGATCTTAAGATAATGCCTAATCCTGACCCTCTTATGTTAGAGGAGCTGTCGACGTGCATTATCCAGGGCGTATTATCTTGAATCGCCACACTATTGATCTCGGCCTGCGTCGTTGGTTCCAATTCTGGAATAAACTCTGCTACGAACTGTGATTTTATTGCTGTTCGAGGCTTGTATTCGATGTCGAATCCACTGAGGTATATGCTCCATTTAGCCAGACGTCCTATTAACTCTGGCTTACGCAACACAATCTTAAGAGGATAGTAACGACAATTATATGATGAGTTTCGAAATAATGTCTTAACTTTTTCGATGTCGTTACCAACCCTAAGAACAGTTTTTCCATGGACATGTACCTTGTTTCCGCATCGAGGAGAGATTTACTTACATAATAGATCGGACGTTGTTGTTTATCTTCTTCTCTTACCAGGACGACACTTACAGCAGTCGCACTGACGGCAAGGTACAATTGCAAGCTTTCGCCGGTTAGTGGCTTGGTCAGCAAAGGCGGCGACATCATGTACTGTTTTAGGCTCTGCAATGCCTCTTCATGATCGCTTGTCCAGTCGTAGACTTTATTTTTTTCGTAAGACGTTGTAAACTAGGTGGCACTTGTCGGACGATCGCGAGATGAACCTGTTTAAGGCGGCTACTCGTCCTGTAAGCTTTTGCACTTCTTTCACGTTTTTCGAGGATTTCATGTCTATGATTGCTTTTATTTGCTCTGGGCTAGCCTCTATTCCCCGTCGTGTGACCATGTAGCCTAGAAATTTTCCCGCTCGTACACCAAAAGAGCACTTCGTAGGATTCAACTTCATCTTATAGTGTCTTAAGATCTCGAACGATTGCTTAAGGTGTTGCACGTGATCGATCGAACGTTCGGATTTTACGAGCATATCGTCTATGTATACTTCCATCGTACGTCCGAGATGTTCTTTGAACATTATATTCACCAGGCGTTGATACGTGGATGCTGCATTTTTAAGACCAAACGGCATTACCTTATAACAGTAAATTCCTTTATCTGTCATAAAAG
>LUCG01119437.1:0-11966 GCA_001633085.1 Carthamus tinctorius
TTGACCAGATGAATGGTTGAGATTCATTCTCTTATTCTTTTAAATTGTTGCTATTCTCGCATGTACCTTTCTCTCTCTATATATATATGTATGTATGTATGTATTATTTTAGAGTAAATTACGATTTCAATCCATGTGATTTAATATTTATAATGGTTTTCGTTTTTGGGTTTAAAAATTGTTTTTTTCACCCTTATGGTTTCAATTTGATTTTATTTTCAACCCTACATCTAAAGATGCTAAAAATACCGTTGAAAAGTCTTTGAGAAATACATAGTTGATCCTTTCCTTAAATTTTAATAAATTTGACACTTATATATTTAATAAAAACAACAACTGATAGATATAGGGACGAAACTTAGAAACCAAAAGTATGAAAAAACAAATTTCAAAACATAGGGGTGAAAACCGCTATAAAACATTAAACAACATCAAACCACAAAAACAAAAATTGTAGTTGGCTGACTTTATTATGAGCGAATTAGGAACTTAGTCCATGTGGTTCAATGAAAACTATAACTAGTGTTCCTAAACTCGAAAAATTATGAATTTGGTTATTATGGTTGTCATTTTGTTATAATTTATGGTCATTCTTGCTAACTTTGTTAATGGTGATTTCATTAACTTAGGGACATTTGAGACCTTTTGTCTTGTTGCATTTCTCTCATATATTTTATATCAACTTGTAAAGTAATTATATCATATTTGATTACTTTATTTTATATTTCGTTATTTTATTCGATAATTTCGCATTTTTTCATATGTTTTGCCTACCAAAGTTCTACCGTACCCTTTTTTTCTGCATCTGGCCAAACCACCAACTACGACCACCAATGGAAAATCATGGAGAATGAGTGTTTGATTCACATTTGTCATCTTGATTTTTGTGTTTTTAGCTCTTGATTTAGAGTTTCAATTTATAAGAATGTGAGAATTCCCTTTTAATACGGTCAAGCAAAGATGCAAATGACATTTGGTATGACCTAGATCGCAGACCAAGTCGACCTTACACTAGTATCCCCTCTCATATATATTATCACATGTGATAAATGTGTTCTAGATAATAGTATAATCCATCACATGCGATACAAAATCAGAGTAGCGAACGACCTTTGGCGCGACCGAAGTCCCATAGCACATCGTCTGCACACCAACATGTTCCTTCATGTGTATTATCACATGTGATTTTCGTAAAATGAAAGTGTTCTTATATGAACCTTTACCTGTTAGAAAAAAATGTTAATGTAACATAAATAAGCATTTTTATTATGCGACAAGCAATTATAATTACCATTGTTTATTTATATATATTAGTAAGTGTAAATTTGACTTGGTCAAAACTACTACTAAGAAAATTTTTAACGGTTTTTTTAAAATAAAGATTTTAGGTATTTTTGCTTCAATAAATTGTTAAATTTCCAAAAAATAAGAAAATATAAGGCATAGGGTAAAAAAATTCGAATGTTTCAAAAATAATTACATGGTTACCTGAATTTTAGGAAACAATAAAAGCTATAGGCATCAGACGTCACATCCGCAATGAAAATACCGATGAGATCGTGGTGTCACTAAGTTATCTCTAGCATAACGTGATGTGTAATAATAAGCCTTGACAAAGAGAACTTGGGTGTGGAGATGGGCTAACATGAAAGTCATGTATGCATGTATATACTTCAAAAAATTCAAAAAGTTTGTTGTTATAAATGTCGTAAATCACTTTAAAGTTTGTTTGTTGGAATTAAAGTTGCAGTAGTAAGTAGAATAACAGCAGTAAGTTATTGCTGTTTGAGAGTTAGTGCTGCATGAAGAGTTATTGCTGTCAGTACAACTTACAGCTGCTGAAGGGATATTGCTATTAGAAGTTATTGCTGCTGTTTGGTGTTACTGCTGTGGAAGAAGATATGGAATGTTCAAGATAAGGAATGCGATTTACAAGGAGAAGATATTGAAGATTATTATGAAGATTTTGTTTCCTTTATCTTGTATTGTACTTAATGAATATATTCAACAGATTTAGACAGAATTCTAGTCTTTTGGTTTTACAGAGAGAGAGAGAAAAAATTGTAAGCCTCAAGAGTTAATCCTTGCATTGAGAAGATTGCACGTCTGTTGAGCCTGTTCAACAGATTGGGGCTTTTGTGTATAAACATNATTACTAAAGTGTTTTTCCGCAACTTATTTAGTTTTACAATCTGAGTGCGTTTGTTAATTGTTCTTTTTGAGATCCTGTCATTGTTTATGATAAATGTACTTTAATAAAATAATTATGGATTTATTGCCCTTATTTGCTTGTAGTTTCAGCCCCTTATGGTATGCATTTATAATTTATTAAAAATACTTGATTGATTAGGTACTTTAATTAGCGTTAACTAAAAGTAGACACGTTTTCCTAAATTTCACCGTATGAACCAATTAATATGACTACGACGATCCATGCGATATATGTCAATCTAATTGAAAGTTGATATGTGACATTTATCCAACACCAATTATAAGTATGAATTTTATGCTTCTTGTAAATGTTAGATAAAAAGCCATTATTGATTTGTCGTTGTAGTGTGAAATTGATTGAAAAGTTAGCACAACATAATACTGGTTGAAAATGTAGACATAAAATGTTGCATGACGTGTCTAATAATAGGATACATGAAACCACATCAATTGTATTTGATTATTTTAGCCATACCAAAATGAACCCCCCATCCCTCAAAGAAGAGCCAACTTGCTATCAAGGTTTCACACGGTTTAAGTTGGCCAGTTTGAAGGTAAACAACTGAACCCAACTAGCATGTTTGAAATATCCCAATCTGTTAAAAGAAATATTTAAAGCATAACCCATGGGAACCCTAACCCACCCTGATACAAGTTGGGTTAGTTGAGTTGAACATAATAGCAACACTGAAACATAATAGTTAAACAATCCATTAGTCATTATAACTAGTTAATTGACTTTTTATACTGTATAAAGGTAAAGACAATGACAATGACAAAGACAAAGACAAAGACAATTAATCATCGAGAAGAAAGTTGAAGACTTGCAAATAGTTGATAAATTTACACTTATGAAAAAAGTAACCAATTTGTTTAGCATCAGCATGCAAATCAAAGGCCATCACTAACATGTCTAGCAACATATACACAATATATATAAGAAAGCTATAACATACAAGAAGAATATCTTTATTTTCTTTTGAACGACAGCTGATTCACGCACACGTTTCGATACAAAGTCGACAAGATATCTGGAATCCATACGGACATCTGACTAATTTATTCAAGTATGTTAATTTATTCAACCATTCGGATAATCTCCTTCTTTCACTTGAGAAACAAAAGCAATCAAAAACATCAAATCTCTCCAATCACACATATAGTGGCAGGAACTCTTCAGGAGCAACTGGGGGAGGAATTATAATCTTCTGTCTTCTTCCTCTCATATTAATCACCTAAAAACCAATTATTGAATTTTAATTTTAATTTTAATTTAATTTATTCCAATAAAATGATGAAATATCTTACCTAATTGATGTACATGTGATGAAAAAAAATGTGATTTAAGGAGAATATATATAGGAAAGTTTAAATAGATGCTCATTTTTCATTGTAAATGTGAAGATAATCGAAAGCATGCCACGTGTCCTATTTGGTTCATATTTAGTTTAAATAATAGAGGATTATTCAGGCTGAATATTATGCATTATTCAAAGTTCGTCGTTTTGATCCGTAGATCAGTGGATCCGATTGCAGAAATGAAGTATGCTTATCCTAGGATGGGATATTGGTGTCAATGATTCATTTTCATAATAAGTTTTAGAAAATATTGAATACGGAAAGAAATGGATGAAAAGAAGATAAGTAATAAAGAAGAGAATCGTATTTTGGTGTCAAGGGAACAATTTGAATACGGAAAAGGAAATGGATGAAAACACGATACGTAATAAAGAAAAGACAAGGTTTTAACATGTATATAAAGAAATATATCGAATCCACTATGGATCAAAATGACGAACTATACCTCGTATTCGCAATCAAATTTGAGTTTTCATTTGAACCCGACCATTATATATAAGGTTGGGTTCATTTTGTATTAACCATGTTAACCAACAATTATCGTTGATCATTTTAATTAATGACTAAGATTGACTTCCTAATTTATAGGGAAGAAAAGGGGGAAGAAGCAGTGTTTTAAAAACCGGTTGAACCGGCCCGGTCGAACCGGGAACCGGTGAAAGGACCGGTTTAATTGTGACCGGTTTTATAACGTTTTAAGGACCGGATTGAACCGGCTGGTTTAGTGGTTGAACCGGTAAAAAACCGGTTGACCCGTTTTTAAGAAAATATTACGTTTAAAACTTGTTATTATTATTATTTTAATGTTTTTGATTAATGTAAAACTTATTGTAATGTATATTTTTAATGTTTTTTAACTTGTAGATATCAAATTGTTGGTTTTATAAATATATGAACGTAAGAAAATGAAAAAAAACATAAAAATGTCTGGAACCGGCAGTTGAACCGTGAACCGGTCATCATACCGGTTCAACTAAAAAACCGGTTTTTAAAACATTGGGAAGAAGAGAAATTCTATTGGTCAATTTTTGGTTAAATTAACACAAATTACATGGTTAACAAATCAATCAGCCAGGTTCATTTGTTAACCATGTAATTTGTGTTAACCATGTTAACAAAAAACGGATCAATAGGATTTCTCTTTTCCCTCCTATGTGGGCCATCCACTCATATTTTAGAAATGAATTAATCCTTTTAAATTAGGAAGTTAATCTTAGCTATCGATTAAACTGATCAACGACGGTTGTTAGTTAATTTGATTAACACAAATTGCAAGGTTAACAAATGAACCGAATCCTACGTTACATACAACTAGAATTGATAGTCCATATTCCATATTATTGATTGGGTTTGAATTGGGTTGGGCCGTGGTATTTAGTTAGGCCCATGGTTACTAATTTGAACTTTTGAAGGCATCTTTCTGAATCTATGAATGAATCAGATTGAATGAATATTGATTATTCATTCATCCAAAACCTAAATTAAACGGCTGTATCGAAACGAGCTCAAGCAATTGGGGAAACTGAAAGAAGAAGTGAAGAAGAAACATCGATTGATCATCATTTGTTCATCCATCCGGCATCGAATTAAGGTATTTCAACTTTATTATTATATGAATTCCTTCGAATTTGTAGCTGTAAAACATGCTTGGATGCGAGATCGAACCAAATTCTAGGTCAAAACTTGTACTCTTCGAGTAATATGTTTGGATTGGATTGCCAGTTGGTGGAATAGGTCTAGGGGACTAGAAAATGAAGATATAGTTCGGTGTTTTTGATCTGTGGATGAGTGGATCGGTGAATTTAATTGCCGAAATGAAGTATACAGTGGTGTTGATGATTTATTTGTATGATAAGTTTTAGAACAATTTGAATACGAAAAAGGAAATGGATGAAAAGGACATAAGTAATATAGAAGAGAGCTTTATAATTGAATGGTGAAGTTTTTGGTGTTTAGGGAACATGATTCTGTTTCTCTGAAATTTGATGAGTTTGTGTTCTTTTGCATTGAGTTATATGATGTGTAAACTTGGCATGCGTAGAAGGTATAATTCATTGGGCTTTATATGTTAGCATGCTTAATGATACCTCTCTGTTGGTTTTGAGTGCAAGCTTGATGTGGCATCTTGAGTTGTTTTCTTACTTTCAGCTATTATGATGCCAGTGGGCTTATTTTGTTTTTGCACTGATCATGTGAATTCAAACACAGTGTTGATTGAATGCATATCTGATTGATATGTCACTTTTGTGCTTTTCAACACACCCACAACCCCCATATATATATAGACGAAAGTTCAAATGAAAACTCAAATCCAATCATGAACGCGAGGACAGCCGAGAGTGCGCCACGTGGCATATTCAGTCTGAATGATACAAAATTATTCAGATTGAATGTTATGCATTGTTCAAGGTAAATATTACAACATTCAGACTGAATAATACTGAATGCTATATTATTCAGGCTGAATGCTGTATTTATTATTCACGAATAATGCATAATATTCAGTCTGAATAATCCTGTATTATTCAGACCGAATAGGAGCAAATAGGACACGTGTCATGTTCTCGGCTCTCCTTGCGTTCACAATTAGATTTGAGTTTTCACAAGTTTCCCTTATGCATATAACCCTCGAAAGGATTTACATGGGGTAAAGGTCAGATTATATAGTTGGGAAAAGCATATAGCATGAAAGAGTTCAAATATGGTTTCCAAGATCGCTCTTGTTTCAACATGTCTACCTGTAATGCTTGTATTCGGTACTTAAATACGACCCAGAGGAAATTAAATATCCGCAAATGGAGGTTGTCAATATTAATAGGGACCCAAGTTCACATGGTTCTCATATCTGTACTGACATATTTGTACATATAAGCTGGCATGATCACAATTTTGATCACTGCATACTCCCTTCATTAAAAAAATAAATGTAATCTTTGAATGAACCCATTAGTTAAATATTTTAATTACCTCCCAACGATGTCTGAATATAGGATCATTAATCAAAATCGTTGCTATAACTATATAGTTCATTGATAGCCAATTGAAGAGATGATTTGAAATCGAAACTTTATGACATCCCAAGAAGGATTTTGATGCATCTGTTTGGTGACATCCATCTTTTTTACGATTTCAGCATCATGGCTTCCATCGGTGGAAGTGAGCACAAGGAGCCGATCAACGAGCAAGAAGTCGCTGCCAAATACAGCAGCATAAGGAGTGAAATGAATCAAATTTACTCCAAAATCACCGAACTAGAGATGGAAGTAGGCGAGCACTCGTTAGTGATTAATGCCATTCAGCCGCTTGATCCTACAAGGCGTTGCTACCGAATGATCGGAGGTGTGCTCGTGGAAAGAACAATCAAGGAAGTGTTGCCGGCTGTTCAACAAAACAAGGAAGGAATTGAAGTGGTGATTTCTCGGCTTAATGAAGCTTTGGAGAGGAAGAAGAAGGAGCTGACTGATTTCGAAGCTAAGTACAAGATTCGGATCAGAAAAAACGATGGGGATGCCGTGGATGATAATAGCAAGAAAGAAGGATCAGCACAAGGTGTTCTTGTTGGTCCGGCAAATGCTTAATCGATTCAGAATGATTTGTGGTCATTAAGCTTCTTTTGTTCATGTTATCATGTTGCATTGTCATAAACCATGAACATGAGATGATACAAAGGTTTGTAATATTGAGGTAGTTGGTGTTTTCGGTTTTGCTGTTTTTGTGTTTCGTTTAACGGCTAGGTGAATTCCCAGTGACTTTGAGGAGATTCCAACAGGTGATCTAGCCTTTGAGTTGGGCCTCAAGATTTTGCTAGTTGAGCAATGGGTATAAGGATTTAATTGTAACCTCTAAAAATAAGCGACATTTTGTTGCTTATTGTTATTGACTATTTATGATGCTTGTTAGAATGCTAGCTATTGTATAATGTTATAAATAGCTAATATATTAAATATGATAATATGATTAAAAAATTATTAATTTTTAAATAAAACCATTTTACAGAGTATATAAAAGAGCATAATAATAGATATGTTTGATATTGAGAAGGTTCTATTAAGAAGTTTCTGTTGTGGAGTTTTATTTGGGTTTTTATTTTGTTGAAGTGATGCTGAAATAACAGGAAAAGCTAGAAAAATGAGGTGGTGTTTGGTTCACAAGATGAAATGTGTTGGAATCAGAATATATCAAAGAAATTGAAATGAAATTTAATTGTGTTAATGCGTTTTGTTGATAGGAATTAGAATGGAATATGTTAAAAGAATTTGAATGTCTTTTGGTTCATTGAATATAACGGTGATGGTTGCGTGGAGGCAGTGGTGGTGTTAGACGGTAGTAGTGAAGGCGGTGGTGGAAGTAGTGGGATGGTGGGCTTGGAGTCACCGCAGTTACATGTGAACCTCCATAGTCACAAAAGCTTTGGTAACGCATAGATTTGAACCATAGGATATATGAGATTTTCCACTTCATCCTTCTAAAACTTAACAAATGGGCTAAAACCCAAGTGATTAACCCAAACATTTCAACATTTATGGAATTCAAATTCCTTATCGGAACTCAAAAGATGAACCAAACATAAAAATGAAATATGGTCAATGGACTTCCTTTTAATTTCGTTGGATTCCAACAAACCAAAAGAACTCCAAATGTGGATGCTCTTTTACCCTTGGATTTTTGTATACCAATTTTATTTGTATGTATCTGTTGGGTCATTAACCAGCATTTGCCTAAATCGAAACGCCACGCTTACGGCTACGCTATATGGAAATAAGTTACACCTTCTCTTAGAAAGATGTCTCCAATAATATAATTATTAGTTTCTATATCATATTGAATAAATGGGGGTGATATGTTACATTTATACATCATGGAAAACCATTTATTCATACATTACAAATCAAACCCTCTACTTACCATCATCTCTCTCACTCTCTCCACATCTTCTTCACGACCCACATCGCCATAAATCTTCATCAAAAGCTTGAAATTGTGATCATTATCAGGCTCCAACTCGAACACTTTTTCGGCAGCGATTTCCCCAATCTCTACATTCCCATGAACACAACAGGCATGCAATAACGCACCCCAAACCGTCGGACCACCCGCAAATCGCATCTTCTCCGTAATCACTTTATAAGATTCATGGATCAATCCAGCCCGGCCGTAAAGATTCACCAAACACGCATAGTGTTCCATGCTCGGGATCACTCCGAATCCCTCCATCATCGAAAACAATCGCTCCCCGTCTTCCACCATTCTCAAATGAGCGTAAGCAGTCAACATCGAAACGAACGTGATCGCATCGGGACGGATCCCGGCATCCAGCATTCGATCGAAGTAAAAAACGGCATTCGGGTGTTTATTGTGGACGGATATTATCGTGTTCCAAGATACCAAATCTCTCTCAGGCATTTTATCGAACACGTGGCGTGCGATGTCCAACCGGCCGTGGTTTGAGTAGACGAAAACGAGCGAGTTTGCGATCGGTAAACTCCATTCAATTCCTTTTCGAAGCACCCATCCGTGGATTTCCGATACGAGTTTTAGCGACGGTTTAGCGGTAAGAATAGTGGAAATTGAGATCGAGTCGGGATCATACCCGTCTCGGATCATGCGTCGAAAAACGACGGTGGCATCGTATAGGAGCTCGTGTTTAACGTAACCCGTAAGCATCGAGTTCCAAGAAACTAAATCTCTTGCTGGCATTTTATCGAACACCTTGCGTGCACGCACGATATCGCCACATTTTGCATACATATCCACCAACCCATTAAGCACATACCCATCGTCTCCATACCCACGACGAATGATCTCTCGATGAACCTCCTCACCGACATGAATCAAACCCAAGCCACCACAAGCTTTAAGCACACGAGGAAACGTGAAGCCATCGGGGTCGACATCCTCTTCCACCATCTGGAAATACAAAGCCAATGCATCTTCATACAAACCCAGTTCGGAATATCCCGATATAAGCGAATTCCAGGCAAAAGCAGACGAATTTCTCTCAGACATATAGTCGAACACTTGGTGGGCTTCTTCAATGCATCCATTAGAAGCGTACAACCTGAGCAGCTTTGATGAGACGCCGACGTTTCTTCGTAAAAGCTTTAAGGGTATCAAGCGATGGATGCGGATCCCTTGTTCGATGGCTTGTAACTGGAAGCAAGTTTCGAGAAGGGAAGAAAACATACGTGGGTCGTCGATGTTTACGCCATTTTTGATGGAAGCTTCGAGGTCGTCGACGACGTTACCGAGTGCTTGAAGTTTGGTTCTCGGTGACGGCTTTTGGTATGTGAGAAGTTGGGGTGGAGATGGTTTGGGTTTGGGTAAGGAGAATTTGGAGATTTGATTGTGTTTTTGTTGATTTTGTTTCTTATTTGTGTTTTTCTTGAAACAGAATGTGTTGAGAATTTGACACTGCATAGTAACAGCCATTCAAGAAGAAAGTGAAAGTTGTAAGCATATATTATGTTATGTAGACACATTTAAAAGAGTAAATTACATATTTGGTCCCTATGGTTTACACATAATTATACTATTGGTCCTTAATTTAAAATAATTACAGAAATGGTCCCTAAGGTTTACATTATATTGCACTATTGGTCCCTATGGTTTACACTGTATTGCACTATTGGTCCTTGTGGTTTACAATATATTGCACTATTGGTCCCTATGTTTAACAAATTGATTTCACATGAAGTTAAGGTTTGGGGACCAATAGTGCAATATAATGTAAACCATAGGGACCAAATCCATAATCATTATAAAATAGGGATCAATAATGCAATTAAGTGTAAACCACAGGGACCAAATATGTAATTTACTCCATTTAAAATAACAAAATATTGGGGATGTGAGATGGACTAAATTAGTGGGCAAGTTTTAAGGTAAAAGATAAATGTAAGAGTAAATTACGTATTTGGTCCCTGTAGTTTACACTTTATTACATTGTTGGTCCCTCTTTTGAAATAATTATGAATTTGGTCCCTATGGTTTACATGTTCTTGCATTGTTGGTCCCTCTATCTTAACACTGTTAATATATCTTAGTTAAGTAGGTTTATAAGAAGGGTAAATTAGTTATTTTCTAATTTCTTTTATTTATATTAAAATTTGCAGGGACCAAATATATAATTAAAAACAAAACTTTACTTGACCCCACCATTACCACCTCACCCCCCTCTCCCCCAACCTTACCCTGGATCCCACCCACCTTCTTCTTCTCCACCTGCAAAAAACAAAGAGATACATCTTTATAAATCTCACCTTTGAAATATAGAATTTGTATTTCTTTTTCAAAAAGGAAAGAAGGGTATGCTATGGAATTTGTAAATGAAAATTTCAAGATTTCCTTAACTGTTGTTTAAATAAATGTATGTATATATGTGTGTGTGTATATATATATATATATTGTGTGAATGTAAATGTGTGTGTATATATATACCCTTTTATCTTATCACTATTATATATATATATATATACATATCTTCCAATTGGGTCTTCAAATATCTTCATAATATCAAGCAATTCATCTTCAAAATTAATAGTTTAATACATCTTACTTCATCAAATTCATTAAACTTGCTGAGAAGGGAACCAATAGAGTGGAGGAGGGCCATGGATGGACGCATCATAGTTAGCACAGAATTATAGACGATCCAATGCAGAGAATAAGGGTATAGTAAGATGGTCTTAGCAACCTTTGATAAGCAATATGGCGCCATAGCTCAACAGGGTTGGAGCTCGAATTGCCATCAATGGCGTCATTAAGCTCGATTAGGTGTGTGTATATATATACCCTTTTTGTTGATCAATATATATATATATATATATACATACATATACACACACATTTACATTCACACACAACATATGTATACATACATATTCGTATATATAGACGCACATAAAAATTTACTAATGTAACATAGAAATTCCCCATAATTCAAATTAAAAAGCTTCAAATGTCCGAAAATTAAAAATCATATCAAAGAAAAAAAATGAAACCTAGATCACAAAAACATCATCTTTTTCATATAATCAAAAAATTCAAACAACATTTAAGGAAATCTTGAAATTTTCATATACAAATTCCATAGCATACCCTTCTTTTCATTTTTGAAAAAGAAATACAAACTCTATATTTCAAAGGTGAGATTTATAAAGATGTATCTGTTTGTTTTTTGCAGGTGGAGAAGAAGGTGGGTGGGATCAAGGGTGAGGTTGGGGGAGAGGGGTGAGGTGGTAATGGTGGAATCAAGTAAAGTTTTGTTTTTAATTATATATTTGGTCCTGCAAATTTTAATATAAATAAGAGAAATTAGAAAATGACTAATCTACCCATCTTATAAACCTACTTAATTGAGATATATTAATAGTGTTAAGACAGAGGGACTAACAGTG
>LUCG01119446.1:183-11401 GCA_001633085.1 Carthamus tinctorius
AAATCAAAAGGAAAATTTTAATACAAAATAAAGAAATTACTAAAAGACTAAAATACCCCTGCAATTAACGTACTTAACAGAGATTTTTAACGGAGTTAGAAACTGGGACTGAAAGCGTTAGAAAGTGTAAATCATAGATACCAAATCCATAAATATTTCTAAAACGGACCCAGAGTGTTAAAACCACCAAACCACAGGGACCAAATATGTAATTTACTCTAAAATAAATAACTAAAAAGTAAGCGATTAAATAAATAATTATCTTCATATATTTTATAAATATCTAAAATAAAATAACGGAATTTATTAAGTAAATCATGTTTCAGTCAAATATGCTTTAGTGAACCGAAAGTGAAAAATGCGTTCAGGTTCAAATTTAAGCAGTAAATACTGATTTCGCCTCATGAAAGAGCGATGGGTGACAATCGAGTTAGCCATTTATTATATATAGATTAAGATGTTAAACCAACAAACATAAATAAACAACAACAAACGAATAAAGATGAACAGAAAACCTTATCTATTATTTCATTCCTAAAAAACAATATAGTTATATGAAAACCAGATAAATCAAGGGAGGATAAAAGAATGAATTCAAAAAACTTAATTTAATTAATAATTTCACATATCAATATCACAAATCAGAATATATNCATAAATAAATAGACGATCGGAAAAACAATATTTTCACGCGCTGGTCATCCTAATCATCCAAACCTCCTTCTCCAAGTCTTGTTGATATAAATTTTTAATGAAATTACTTAACCGTAATCTTCATTAAACAAAATCCAAAAAAATGTTTTCCAATTTCAACTCCATTCCCAACATAGAAGAAGAAGAAGAAGCAGAGGAGGAGAATAAAGAATGCTCCTGCAGGTAAAAAAAAGAAAAAAAACCTTTCATCTCTGATACTTGTTTCTTATCTATGTGATTCCTTGTTCAGGTCAGATATAACAAAATTACCAGATGAAGTTCTTGCCAATATTCTCTCAATTTACCCTCTCGATTCTGGATCAAAATCCGTAGCCCTCTTCACAGGTTTATGGAACAGAACTTACATCAAGTATGGTGGAACAACATTCCAAATTCAAGATTTCGAATCCGAAATCAGAGATTTTATCGTTAAATTCGACGAAAACAATCCTCTGAAAAATCCCAGAAAGCTTGAACTCCACGTCAATAGAGGGTTGATCGTGACGGCATTAATCGGGTTGAAAAAGAAACTGAATCTTGATTTCTCCAAAGGAAATCAAGATTACCCAGAGCGGTTTGGATGGGAGATTGTGCTCAACACCATGGATTTCCCACAATCTCCCCCAAATATCCTTTCTGTAAAAACCCTGAAATTGACTTCGGTTAACTACTTAACTTATGAATTGGTATCGAATTTGATAAAGAAGTTTCGGTATGTTAGGAGTTTGATGATCGAGAAGTGTGATGGATTGAGGTCTTTGAGAGTGGAAGGTCTTGCCAAGCTTACGAACCTTAGTGTTCGAGATTGTCGTGATCTTACGTCGGTTTTCGTGGATTGTTTGGAGCTCAAATCTCTTCGATATCGCGGGCCTTTATGTTGGTTTTCGTTCAAGAATGTGACGTACTTGGAAGATGTGATGTTGGATTTTGAAGGTCCGGGGATCAACAATGACTTGAACTACCTTCTCTATGATCCATTATTACGAGCGACTCGAGATGTCATGGTGCTTACGCTACATGGATGGATGTATAAGGTAAGTTTCTTTGTGTATGCGAACGATAGTGTGAGAAGTTGAGTTTAACGTGAGAAACATAACAGTGGATTTGAACCGTTGATCACTTTTAATCGTCATAATTGCGTTTTAGTAGGGAACTTATCCGTTGCACCTCGATGCATTTCATCCTAATATGCATACAGTTCTCATCCAACGGATGATAAATACTTCTCATATTTCTCAAGTTAACATCAACTTCTCATCGGAATCAACCCTCTTTATGTATAAGATGCACAATTATCTAAATATCATAATAAACTATTCTAAAAGATACAACAATTATATATATTATCTAAAAGCGTTTCAATAAATTTATAGGAAAGATTTTAATGTTTTACAAAGATATTTTGAAGATTTTTTATTTCTAAAATATCCTAAGAGCCCCCATTCTTACGATGTTCTTTAAATATTGACAACAAAATTAATGTAACCCTTTATTTCAAAATTGTTCTAGACATTTGTTGATATGTCAAAAAAAAATGAGTAAATTATGGATTTGGTCCCTGTGATTTGGAGGTTTTTATGGATTTGGTCCTTAAACTTCAGTAATTACGAATTTGGTCCCTGTGGTTTGCAATTTTTTTGGATTTGGTCCCTGGTAGTGCAAATAGGCAGGGACCAAAACCAAAAGAATTTGCAAACCATAAGGACCAAATCCAATAGATTTTGCAAACTGCAAGAACCAAATCCAATAGAATTTGCAAACCACAGGGACCAAATCCGTAATTATTAAAGTTTAGGGACCAAATCCATAAAAACCCCCAAACCACAGGGACCAAATCCGTAATTTACTCAAAAAAAATTTATAAAATCACGGTAACACTTTTATATAAGATGGATGTAAAGGGAATGGTCCGAATGGATAAGTTGAGTTAACGATGAGAAGCGTGAGAAGTGGATCTACACTCTTGATTTCTTTAATCTCATGCCCTTTCATGAACTACGCTTTAAAGAGATCATGACCTTCCATGAACTGTGCTTTAGAGAGGAATTGATCCGGTGCATCCCATCTTAACATGCTTCCATTTCTCATCCAATGGTTGATAACCACTCCTCACGCTTTTCACAAAAACATCAACTTCTCACCACGACTCAATCCTGGATGTATAATTGTTTTGATATGTAAAACACAGTCTATTAATTTTGTTCTAGTGCTTCGATTGACAGCTTCAAATAGACTTTCATAGTCATTAATAAATTGTTGAATTTATGATTTTAGGAAGTATTTGGACCATGGTTGTTCTCAGAGGAACATGAACAACATTTCAGATTTAGGAAACTTGAAGATTTGTGGTGGATTGATAGCTGTATGGAAGATCATAACATCAATTGGTTGTTTTGTTTCTTGAAGTTTTGCCCATCTATTAAGAGGTTATTCATAACTGTAAGTTTCCTTCTTATAATTTTAACCCTCTTTTTAAAGAAAACTATCTATGTTAATCAAATATTCATATCTAATAAAAAAATAAATAAATAAAATTAGAACACTTGACCTCCTAGAGATTTAGGCTCTACCGGTAACCCAGTTATCGGATATTCCTGGGTCAATGACCTTTTGGTCATTTTAGCCTTTTCTTTGTTATACATTCACGGTAACTTCACTCATATGAAATAGTCGATAACTTTGCAGGTGGACCCTTATACTCGCTCTGTCGGTGATCATCAGGGTTCCGACGTGGTCCAAAAAGGGCGATTACGCAATCTTAAAATGGTGAAAACGGAAGGATTTAAGAAAGAAGAAGACGTTATGTTGTTTAAGGAGCGTTTGATGCAAGTTTTTGGTGTTGAACCTCGAGTTATAGACGTAAGGCAGGGGATGCATGCCAGGTGTTTGATAAGAATCCCGCGACGGCAGGCGATTGGTAGACCGAGGAGATCAGATAAGTTGAAGTTTTGTTACAAGTTTGTAGAAGAAGTTTTTGGTAACAAAGGTTTGTGTTCCAACCATCCTCACATGGCGTGATAACGCATCTTGTACATGTTATTTTCGACAAATTTTGTGAATACGATGATGGATTTTGTCGATTTGTTAGACGAGAGTATACGGCCGATCCATGAGGTTGATATTTTTGTTATATACTTATTGATACATATTGAACTACAAAATCAACTTAATCATATAAAATAAATGCGAAGAAACATAACTTGAATAACTTGGCTATTCTTTTCGTTTGATTGTAAAAAACCCAATTAACAAATCAAACACATCAAATAATCTAAATTCGTCTATGAAATCCAAATTCCATAAATGTATTCTGTCAAATCAAACACACCAAATACAAAATGTATTCCTTAACTGTATTGTGTGTGTGTGCGTTTTTTTTTTTTTTGGTAAAATTGTTTATCAACGTATGTGGTGTCAATTGTCAAACCAAACTTCTAAGAAAAGGTGTTAACTTATGTCGGTAATAAAACATAATAAACTAATAAGTTATTTTTTAATGTTTGACAAATGGAAAAATAGAGTTAAAACATAGTAACTTATGAAGTGCCTTGTAGGTTATTTATAAAAATTTGGACCCTATTTAAAATTTTGAGTAATAGTTTGATCTTAGAAGTCAAATTTGGACACTATTTAAAATTTTGAGTAATAGTTTGACCTTAGAAGTCAAAACACATTCCTTTGAAAAAGAAAAAAAAGGATAAGAAGATGGTGCATACTTGTTTTTTGATCTTCATATAAACCGATGAATTCGTTCAACCAAATCTGATTTTAGGTTTGGAATTGAGCAAGAGTACATTTTGCTTCAACCAGATGTGAAGCGGGTTTTTTGGGTCGGTCTGTTGGAGGCTACCTTGGTTCTACAATTCATTGTCTTTTTTTAATATGAACTTGTATGCTTTATTTAAACTTTTCACATGACTACCTTCGAGGGATATATCGCGTTTGTTGGTCTAATAAAAACCACTTTTTTATTATATTCTGGTTCTGAAACTATAAGGTCAATGCTACTGTGTTGCTCGAGCATCATAGTAGCATGGACCTTATAGTTTCAGAATCGAAAAAGAAGTGGTTCCCTTTAGACCAACGAACTCGATATATCCCCGTCGAAGGTGGTCATGTGAAAAGTTTAAATAAAGCATACAAGTTCATATTAAAAAAATAATGAATTGTACTTGAGGACCAGGGTAGCCTCTAACAAGCCGGCCCAAAAAAACCCACTTCACATCTGGTTGAAGCAAAGTGTACTCTTGCTCAATTCCAAACCTAAAATCATAGGTTTATATGAAGATCAAAAAAGAAATAGGGACCATCTTCTGATTCTTTTTTCTTTTTCAAATGAACGTGGTTTGACTTCTAAGGCCAAACTATTACTCAAAAATTTAAATAAGGTCTAGATTTTTATTAACAATCTACCAAGGCACTTTCGATACAAACTTCAAGATCGTTGAAAATCTCAGCAGCCTCAGCAAGTTTGTTTGTAGGGATAGTCTCGCCTTGTGGGATGTATGCATCACAGATAAAAGACTTGTGAGTCTTTTTGGATGGATAAAAGACTTATTATAAGATAACGTTACTATCTTCTCTTGGTGTTTGTCTGATACTTCTTGATCCATCATTTTTCCCCTTTGGAAGCTCAAAAGGATACTCGACTGATTTGGGGAGTGTCGAAAAGAAATATGACCTTTTCTATTTTAACAAAATATAGATGACATTAAAAATAAACAAAGCATCCGAAGCCAACTGTGCACATCTATAAAGAATCGAGCAGCAAGAGAATGGGGTATCCGGATGAATTTAGATTATTTGATGTGTTTGATTTGTTAATTGAGCTTATTAATTAAAAGAATAGAATATTCAAGTTCTTCTAGTTATGTTTAGTCGCACGTATATGCATTTATTTTAAGGTTTAGTTCACGAAGGTGTATCCAACTTGTCAACAAAAGTTATTGTATGTACTGGACTTAAAAAATTACCTTTTAGCGTATCAAAGTTTTAAAAACTACCAGTTAATGTATCTAACCTTCTATAGAAGGTGACTTGATGATGTGGCACTAGTTTTAATGACGTGGCATCTGATTGGATGTTGACATATATATTTTTTATTTTAAAATAAATGCAAATAAATGCAAATAAAATAAAATAAAATAAAAANCAATTAGGGTTCCTGTTGAACACAACTTTCAGGCAAACACAAACCAGATCAAAAACATAGGCAACACACCAGAAGAAGAAACCATCGTTGCCGGCCGCAGTCACCATCAGCGTTCGTCGGCTCCATCGTTTGCCGTCACCACCGGCGTTCCGGCTCCATCGTTCGCCGTCACCACCAACGTCTCACCGGCTCCACCTTCGGCAACACTGAATGATTTAGGGTTCCTCTACGATTTGAATCTACACCCGGTCTACTCTATCTTCTCCTCTTCCCTCAATCTCCACCTTCGATACTCCATCTTCATCTCTGTGATTTTTGGTTTTGTCTTTTGATTAGGTTTCAGACTAGGTTATGGATGTAAATTTTTGAGTTTTTTTGTTTAGGTTTAGGTTTATGTTGTCAATTTTGATTTTCGATTACATTTGTTGGGATAAAATCTTTGTTTTTTGTATGATTTTGGGTTTGATTTTTGGTATAATAAAAAAAAGATAAATTGATGAAACATGGGTTTAAAATTGGTTTAGAAAGTCTTAATCTGGGTTTGTTCTTGAGTTTTAGATGTTGCCAAACCAGGTCCTTGAGGGATCCAATCCAAATTTTCAGCAAACCACGTGGACTAAATTGGTAATTTACGCTTAATCTATATATATATATATATATATATATATATATTAATAGTATAGTAATAATGAGTTGGCATCATATGTGTCAATTTGAAAGTATAAAAAAATTCAAAAATAATAAAATTACAGGTTACCGGCTTAGCAGGTAACATGATACATGATATGGTAAGTTTGTGATAGTTTGATACGCTAAAAAGGTAATTTTTTAAGTCTAGTACATACAATAACTTTTGGTGAAAAGTTGGATACTTTCGTGAACTAAACCCTTTATTTTATGTTGTTAAGTTTATATTGTAGCTCAATATGTATCAATAAGCATATAACAAAAAATATCAACCCAGGCCGCTATACTCTTGTGTATACAAACAATCGAATTCTCCTTGAATGACCCTTATACATACAGACATATATATATATATATATATAGAGAGAGAGAGAGAGAGATGAAAATTCACCTGCAAACTCAAATCTGATTAAGACTGTATTATTTATTCTGAATAATACATGATTATTCAGACTAGATATGCCACGTGACATTATTAAGAGGGTGTTTGGATAAGCTTTTTAAAAATATTTATTGACTTTTTAGCTTCTCAAAAGGCCAATAAGTTAAAAATCTTGTTTGGATTAGGGAAGTAAATGAGTCGAGTCGAGCCGACCCAGACACTTACCGAGTCGGACTCATTTAGGATTTTTTAAGCTCAAGCTTAGCTCATTTATTATTTATGAAGCTCGGGCTCAGCTAGGCTCGTTTAGTGATAAATACATATTTTTAACTTATTTATATATCGAATCCCTTGCATTTATTCACGTTTTTAATAGTTAATTTCCTTCCGATTGATCTTGGTTGCTAATTTTAGCATTTGTAGGTGTTGGAAGGAAGAAGAAAAGAAGAGAATAAAAGTGAAGGTTATTTTGGATTAGATGAGATGCAAGCGCAAATGAGTTTGATGCGGTAAAATATATATATATAAAATAGTACCAAGTTTTACCCTTTTAAAATCACCCAAACTAGATTACCACACACAGGTAAGCGTACATGATCAGGAATAATATAGTGTAGGTAAGTCCAGATATCGTTCTTACCACTGGGAACAGTGAAGCTATCTATATTTAGTCTATTAGTCCTACCAATTAACCTAACAATTGTACTTTGAAAAAGGGGGGGTTGTTGTGATTGGAAAACAATGATGAAAACAAGTAAGCAAATAAAGATTGGAACTTTTTATAAAGAGAGATAAACACTCACTATGGTTATTGAGAATCCATTTTCAGATGATTTGATTTAACCAATGAAAACCCTAGATTAATGACAATTGTAGGAATTTAAGCATAAACACCTTAAGAATACCATGTGATTATCAACCGGAAGGTCTTCCAGCCCATAGTATAAAAGATGTTAATCCAAATATCAGTTACCCTCTCTATGGCCAAGTCGTGGGAACCTACTATCCAATCTACTTTGGTCAAAGGATTGCTTACCACGTCACAAAAGTGAAAGGTAAGGGAGGTTGATTAACCGAAAGGAGTCTATTCATTAATTGTCAGATAACAAATAAACGCAACCAACGAATTCAAGTAGCCACAGTTAAGACCACTAGACAGGAATCACAAGACAAACATTCAAAAGTCATAGATCTTATTAAATAAAATACCAAAATCAAACCATCATCCAAGTTCATCAAACCATAGTGAGTACTATAAGAGTACTAGCCACTAAACATAATGAAAACTAGAAAAGAATAAGAATATGAACACATTAAGCAGACCGTGCAACAATCGAAGATAGGGCACCGGCAAGACGACACCGGGCGTAAACCGGCGATGTTTCACCGCGTTTAAGCACTGCCTTCAACTGTAGGCTCATACGATATTTCTCTTCTCGCTTTGACTCTCCTCTGGATTTTCTGATATATGTGATGTATTTTCAATGCTTCAAAATGCCAGGCAGAAGGCAGTATTTAAAGACCCAATCGACGCACCTCGCGATCGCGAGGCCGGGCTTCGCGACGCGAGGCCTTGATAAACTTCCCAATTTAATGAATCTTGAATGTTCTAGAAGCTTCCAATCCTTGTTGACAAATTTCGCAACGCCAGATCCAGCCTTCGCGACGCCAAGCATCCACAGAACAGATTCCCTTTCAAAGTGCAGCACCTCTCTCGGCACGAGATTGATATCTCGCGATCGCGAGAGTGGTCTGTTCTCCTAAAATTCCATTTTTTGCGTTTTTTCACCTTTTTTCTACTTTTTGTTCCAAGTGCCTTTCGAACATGCAAAACTGAAAACCAAAGCTTTTTGGAGGTAAAACGTACCAAAAACGGACATAAATTGGGGTAAATCTATCAAAGTAGAACGACCAAAACATGTATAATTTTTGTGTTATCAGAGTTAAAGCCACATCGCAAAAGAAAAATGAAGAGAGAGAGAGAGAGAGACCGAAGTTCATCAAGTAAGTGTGGAAGGTGAAGAAGAAAGCAAATGTGATCGTTATATATGCTTTGGAAACACAAAGGAAGCTCCTTAATCCCGATGAAGATTTTGTCACAGTTTCACGAGCGGGGAGATTTTTTCAAGGGCGTGAAGTGCTAGAGAAACACCCCCTTTAACTTTATTAACTACTTTCACAGGCGGGGTAGAAATTTCACGGGCGTGAAAGTCAAAATTTTATATTTGGGCTTTTTAAGTGGGCTTTAAAGCCTATGTTTTAGACTATTTAAGTAGGGTTATTTTTAGTTTTCAAGTCAGTCTTCGTTTTGACAGTTAACGCACGATCAGTTTCTCTAGAGGAGTTCTTCTTGGCGCCTTCCATCATTCTTGAGCACGAAGAAAACACATGAAGATCGATTCTTGGTGATTCTTGGAAGCGATTAGAGTTATTTTTGGAGCAATCTTTTTTAGGGTTCTTTGTCAATTTTTTGAATTCTACTATTTTGTACGTTTAATTTGTGTTATTTTAAAGACGATTATGAGTAGCTAAGTTTTTAATTCCTAGTGATGATTTTCTAATTTGTTCACATTGAATCTCGTTGAGACTTGGATTTTCGTTATTTTTCAATTGAATTTATTTATACAATTATAGTTTGAATATGATTTGCCCTGACTACGTGAGTAACGAGATCACCAGCCAGTTTCTTGAGAAGTCCTTGTTTTGCCCTGACTACGTGAGTAACGAGAAGATGAAGATGTACCGCTACATGGGGGTACTCAGGCCAGAAATAAAGGAGGTCGTGGCTACAGCGATGTGCACGAGTTTCAATCAGATGGTGGACGTTGCACATGCTCGGGAGCTGTACTTGGAGGAGCAGCGGGGAAGTAAGAGGAAAGCGGAACTGGCTCCAACTCCGGTGAGAAAGTTCAAGGGTTCGAGGAACGATGGCAAGAAAGGGTTCGCAGGGTGCAGCAAGTGTGGGCGTAACCACACCGGAGAGTGTCGATATGGGGAACCGGTGTGCTACAAGTGCGGTAAACCGGGTCACAAGAGCCGTGATTGTCAGGCCACACCTAAGGTCTGTTTTCACTGCTTCCAGCATGGGAAATATTAAGCCCAACTGCCCTAAGCTGGCTGGGACACCGGCAGCAGTTCAGCCAAATCCTCCCCTAATGATCACAGACGGCTCCACGGGGAAAAAGGGAGGATCATCTCCTTCGCGAGGTCGGGCCTTTCAGCTTACGGCCGAGGAGGCACGCGCCGAGCCCGACGTGGTGACAGGTAATTTATATTATTGTGATTGTTTTTCCTTACCAACTGCCATGATTGAGTAATATCCGAACTATTTTCTTTCTTTTCTTTCCTGCCATGTAATCTTGACCTATATCTAGGCACTTTTCTCGTGAACGATAAACCTGCGCTAGTACTTTTCGACACGGGGGCCACCTGGTCTTACGTGTCTCACACGTTCTGTAAGGATTTCCAGCTAGAGCGAGGCAAGCTGGCTAACCCGCTGGCCATTGATGTGGCGGCTGAGGAGGTCCGAGTTGTAGAAGATGTCTACCGAGACTGCTCGATTGAGATCTATGGGGTGGTCTTTAACATCGACCTTATACCCATCCCCATGAACGGGATCAATGTGGTAGCAGGCATCGATTGGATGTACCAGAATCAGGCTACCGTTGACTGCGCAAACCAGCTGGTTCGTATCCCAAATCCGAGTGGGGGAGAGCTGGTAGTGCACGGGGAGGGAAGAAGAAGGAGGCCGGCGTTCTGTTCCGTCGCAAAGGCGAGGAAGTATTTGCTTCATGGGTGCGCGGGGTACCTGGCTTACGCTATTGCTGAGCCATCGGAAGGGAAGAAGCTGACTGTCGCCGACGTACCGGTAGTCAGTGAATTTCCCGACGTTTTTCCGGAAGACCTCCCGGGCATCCCACCAGATAGACAGGTTGAGTTCGGGATAGACCTGATGCCCGGCTCAACTCCGATCGCAAAGACACCCTACCATTTAGCACCACCCGAGTTCCAAGAGCTGTCCAATCAACTCCAGAAACTTTCAGAGGAGGGATTTATACGTCCGAGCAGCTCTCCCTGGGGAGCACCGATTTTGTTTGTAAAGAAGAAGGACGGAAGTCATCGCATGTGCATTGATTATCGGGGGCTCAATAAGGTGACCATTAAGAATAAATACCCTTTGCCTAGGATCGATGATCTGTTCGACCAACTTCAGGGAGCAGCTTGGTTTTCAAAAATCGATATGCGTTCCGGTTATCACCAGTTGAAGGTAAAGGAGGAAGATGTCCCTAAGACGGCTTTCAGGA